>JAOTQE010051795.1:0-20881 GCA_025631205.1 Nesometra sesokonis
ATAAATCTCTCAATTAACACTAAGTCAGCTTCCCTCTCATGGGAAACTACCAATGATGTGGTCAGCAATGGCCTAATAATGAATCTCAATCCTGGATTCTTCCCTGAAATACGTTTGTTAAGATGTAATTGGGGAATTGTGCAGTTGCACTACGTGAAGTGCGTACTACGTGTAAGGAATAAATACAGATTAAATAATATTGTATGATGATGTATGAGCCGGCGTGATTTAGCAGACGTAAATGTTTAATTTATTTTGGAACATATTGCCGTCGAATTCCTTTTATTTTCCGTGTTGAAGGAATCAACATCAAGATGACTTGTTTTACTCAAACTTGATTATATACCTGCTTACACTATGGCGATAACATTCAACGATAAATGGATAAAAAACAGTAGTTTATATAGACTTACGCCAGTTTCTTGTGTACCTGGGCAACGCACTTTGTTGGACCGCAAATCGTAGCATCAACTCAAAACGTAATAATCAACAAAAAAATCATAAAAATCAACGCAATTCGTAATAATTGTTTGTTACGAAACGAGCCGCAAAACGTAAAAGTGGGGTCTCGCAAAACGTAAGAACAACGGCGTGTTTTCTTACGGTTTGTGGTTGTGTTATGCTTTACGGTGCCTGGTACTGCTAAACGTCGCATTTGTTGATTATGACGTTTTGAGTTGGTGTTACGATTTGCGGTCCAACAACTTCCCTTTGAACAAATAACTCTGTTAACATGGTAGTAAATGGTAATGACAAGGTAGATATAGGTAGTTAACAGGGTCAGCCTTATAAAACTACCATATACCAGCCTCGTTACCTATCTACCACATAAACACATTATTAACAAAAACCCATAAATCTCTCAATTAACACTAAGTCAGCTTCCCTCTCATGGGAAACTACCAATGATGTGGTCAGCAATGGCCTAATGAAAATGCAACCATTAATAGACATTTGGTCTAATTAGAACTTACATCGTAACATCCAATCAACACTTAATGACCCTAATGTATCAATAACATCAACAAATATACTACCTAGTTACTTGGTAGTTATCTGTGGTCTAGGTAGATCTTCCAAGTAATTTATCATGGTAGATCTACCTAGTTGGAGGATGTTTGTTTTAAAGTGTTTACTCACACTTTACTCGCATTGCTTGAGTCTACCCAGCTGTACGGTGGGTACCGGCAAATTGTTGAGAAGTAACCTACGTTCAATTGGACCCATCCAGGAGGAGTATCATACTCTCATCCACTGAAACTGGAAATAAGAAGATGGATGAATCCTTTTGCAAGGATGAGATTATAATGGACCAAAAATAAATATAGATCCACCCCATGGGCCGTAAGGCTCGGATTTGGGCTACTGTTCAAAACAGGCGTTCTGTTTTGCCTAGACAGGCTCGAACACTTTACCCCTTCCCTCCCCCTCCCCCACTCATTCTTCATTCTCGAGGTGCACCTAAGCTGGAAAATGTTGCTGTATTTCACAATACACTGAGCAATTGTTTACTACTACAGTATTTGTAGTGTTCTCTATTAGATCTGTTCCATTTAGTCATTTTAAATATAATTAAAGCTTCAAATCAAAGAATCGTGCCTTAATACTATCTTCGCCATCGTCTATATCAGACGATGGCGAAGATACATCTACATGAGATACAAGTGTATGCTGTAAACTCTGATTGTGTTTGATGTATGTTTTAAGAATCTTACCGTGTTGTCAAATTAACATTATTTATTTATAGCTATTTTTTTTTACTTTTCATATGAGGCATGACATGGCAAAACCACCATGTTGTAGGAAAATTGAAAATTAATTTATTGTTAAAACTATTTTACACCTTTCGTAAGCTTTCAAATGAGGGGTCAATTATCAAAATCCGACATCTATAACTGAAGTTATTGGACAAAATATACACAAATTTCCTTTGTATTTGCTTATATTTTCTGTTGTTTATTTGTTTATTTTTCAATAACTTCCTGTGCAACAACTTGGTGGGTTTGCCATGACTAGCCTCATATACACAATTATTTTTTATTAGATTACTCTTAAGACATTTCCTCTCATGACTAATTAGTCAAATTCTAAATTTGCATCTATTTTGGCACTTCTCACACCAACCAAAGCAATTCAACACAGAATCACTTTGGAGCAAACAACCCACAGACGAATAATAGGCCTAAACAGACTATTTAACGGGTTTTTAAATGATCTAACTGTACAATAGAATAATTCCATCATGCTGGATTTCAATATGTCCATGTGTATTATGTCATCGACAGTTTTACTAGGCCTATTTATTCACAAACTTATGTTAAACGGCACAGTTTTTTTGCTCAATAAAAACGCTTTCAGTTTCGCATTCGAATGATATGCCCGTAATATTCAACTCAATAATAATGCTGAACAGATAATGTTACCGAACGTATACCTGCACTGTGCTAGATAATGGAATTAATCCCATATTTCATTAAGAATTACATTACATTATACCAGCAAAACTTGAATGTCATCAGAATAAAGAAACCATCATTTAACCGGTTTGGTTACCAAACCGTTAACACAAGCAATGGTTCTGAAAACAAGATAGGCATATAAACACGATCATTCGATGAAAAAATAAGAGATTGGACTCCAGCTAAATTAAGGGAAGAGGCTATATTAAAGGTAAAATTTTACTTTCAATCTATTTTTAAATGTTTCTATTTTTGTATATTTTTTTAAAAGTTAAGATGACAATTGTATTGATTTTGTCTATACATACAGCATTGTCTTGCGATACTATATGAAGGTTTATAAAAAAAACAGTATTTTGGTATAAATCTGTCAACAAAAAAATGTTTTGTGTGTAGATTAAAATGGCGAGTATTCAATTATTTAGAAAATTAATATCAGCCTCTGCTTTTCTTCAATAGCTTCTCAGATTTATAGAAGCTGCGGTCGAGGAGGGCAAAAAAGAACTTCCAGGCCAAATACAGCTCTATAAAATTATTCATAACAATGGAACAGTACGGTAGTTCTTATTATTGTTTTATTTCGTGTCACATCCAACAACGAGTTTCTTGCCACACTTTCAGGCTATGAACTCTTCCACAATTACCGTACATTTACTTTAATTTATTTAAAATACAGACGGATCACAATGTTTGAGCCAGACGACTGGTTCTGTGGACGAAACACCTCAGTAATGGAAACACTCTTGAACGGTTATAGCAACAGCAGTAGGATCGATGACCCATGTTTCGTCGATGGATTCTACCTAATAATATCTACAATATTCGGAATTCTTTCGTTAATTGTACTTGTTATATTGTACTGTAGCTCTAGCTTACGTAGCATAAACCACACATTTGTTATCCGTTATCCATGCCATCGTATAAGATGGATTCTTGGACTAGTACTGTGCCATACGCAGTTTACTTCATTAGCAGAAGGCGTCCTGACAGCCGTTAGCACCCGATCAGATACTCCTTCCGAACCTCATCTGTATTTACCACAAACACTTGCACTGTTTACCATCATAATTGTCTTAACTTACTACCATCACATGGAGGTATGGAACTTGTGGCCAATGGTGTTTCTTCCATTGATGTACTGGATTACTGGGTTATCAGCTGAGATTCTTCGATTTATGAATATTCAAGAAGACGCGGATGAAGCTGAAAGTACCATGCGGTGGCTGCTCAGTATCATAAATGTTATAGTGTTCACTACATTGGCAATAATTGAGATTTATACAACATTTTATTTGGTAAGATGTATTTTTATTTCCAAACGAATTTAGGTTAATTTAACATTGCTCACAGTTAAATAACGAGTTTACGGGCATATCTTCATCTAAAGTTTGGAAATTACATTTATTTTCTTTCACACTGACTAAATTTGTAAAAACGTACTGCTATAAATAAAAGGAAATTAATTATTAACTATTAAATGAACCAACAGTAATGCCCTCGAGATGAATTATAATAACGGTTTGTGCAAGCCGTCGGTACCCTCGGTAAAAGAGTGATTTTACTATTTTTGTGTTATTCTTCTTATATACGAACATCGGCGAGAAGATGTTTATCGTTTGTTTCTCAGTCTGAGTGTATTTCCACAAAAGTTTGCATTTGTTGTCATCATTGAATTATGATAGATAATATCCATAATCAATTTATAATGATAACCACGTTTTCTTTATCTATTTGTGATTTATCTATAGTTGTGCTGTCCAAGTAAGAGACCTAAAAACGTTGTACCAATTGATATAAAACGATCTGGAATGGATGTTAAGTTTGTTCAAGGACACACGAATCTTCTGTCTGGTATCTTGTTCTGGTGGATGAATGATATAGTAAAGTTAGGTACTAAACGGTCCCTGGAACCCGATGATTTTGGCGATCTACCTAGGTCTCTCACCGCTGGACCAAATGCTACGACATTCTACAAGGAAATGTATGACCTCGATGAAAAGGTAGGCAATGTGCGGTAATCGTAAAATCTTTTATTTCCAATTAATTTATATCATCTTACAACAAAACAGAACAAAATCAGAAAGGTTCAATCAACCATTCCTAATGATGACATAATTTATGTCGGAACATTTAATTCTATTATGGCGTGTATCCCATTGCTTGAAGTATGTGTTATACTTTCTTACTAAAGAAGAACAAAGTGTTAATGAACCGATTTCTACGAACTACTACCATACAGTACGGTATGTTGGAATGATGTCCCTCTCCCCATCTCTTTTTCCCTTTCCATTTCAATCGCTCTGAAGCAAAAGAAATGCTCTTTTCTTGAGATTTCTATGCAAGGAAAAATAAAATCGCAAAAAGAACCTGTTATATGGAATTTTTGGAGGCAGACAAAAGTATCCCTAACTGTCATCATCATAACCAGAATTTGACAGCCAAAGCCTGTTCCATTTTATAAGAGATTGAATGTCTGTTTCGTTATGATTCTTTAAAACGTATGTAAGTTTATGTACGCTATACAACATTTTCATTGTGAATGCAGTATGGTAAAAGCTGTGTTTTTTCTTTTGGGGATTCATATAAAGAGTATGACCTAGATGGTTCATAAATATTAACCACTACAAGAAAACAAGAACAGCAGAACGGCAGTTAATTGAAACAATTGCCTCAAAAGGGACTACGTTTTTTTTTAGTTCTAAATTTAAAATAACATGATGTTATATTTACCTTCAGAATTTGACATCCAAAAAGCCAAGCATATTCAGAGCATATCGGCATATATATGGACTAGGATTCCTAGAATCTGCACTTGCCAAAGGTATTTCAGATGCACTGAGTTTCATTCCAGCCCTTGCAGTTGGAGGTATGGTGGACTACGTCATCAGGCAGGGTAAAGCAGAAAGTCAATCCAGTAACTCTGTAAGTGCATTCAAGCTTATAAAACTATTCAGCTCATAAATAAGAAACATTGTTTTTGAAAATAGATACGATAGTTTTAAACCTACTATTAATAACTGCAGCTCCCCCACCCTTTCGGAAAGTAAAATATATCAATATTATAAACATTGTCTATAAAACAAAAATATTCAGCAAGAATTGATCACGCCCCTGAGGCCATTTCCGGACATCTAAAGTCCAAAATTTCCTGGAGGAGCATGCCCCCGTACCCCTTAAAACTTTGACTTTCTACCAGCCCCCCATCCTTCCGCCCCCTTTTTTTAAAGTCTGCATCCGCCCCTGATGACAAGTTGGACAACCAGGTGCGAGATTTTAACAATGAACTGATAGCAATAAGCGTGTGTCCAGAGCCAGCCTACCACCTGGAAAAAATTGTAACTATTGATGCTCTATGATACACTTTTAGAGATTCAAAGTGTGCAAAAATATGTTTTTCGGCTCGAAAGTGAAGGGTCGGGTTCCCCCACACCTTTCGATCCGAGCCTGAAACGTTTGCACATTAAAAATACACTTTTATGTTTATGTAAATATAGCTATTTTGTGCCTCTTGTATAGAATAAAAAAATAAAATATACGTTGATATTTGAAGGTCTCTGATTTTGCAAAGCTTAACCTAAAAAATATTAAGTTGATACTCCTTTAGAAAAGTATATCTATACTGTAATATCAGGTTCAACATGTTGCAATGTTTGTGCTATATTGTTTTACATTATCATTGTAATTTTAAGGCATCCAGAATAATCAATTTGGCTTAGTTGGATGCAATCATTTTTAGAGTTTAGAGAAAAAAAGCCCTAGAAGTATGTTCTTTTGCTTTTCTGTAGAGCGAGTATATTACTATTACTGATTTCTTTGCGAATGGATTTGTGCTTTTGGTTGCATCCACATTATCCGTTGTCTTAAAAGGAGTCTTTCTACAGTATTCAAACTACATCCTCTGGGAACAAAATATTAAGATAAAAGGCAGTCTCCAGGTAAGAATAGTGGCAAGTATTATTTACAAAAGAACTATACAAATGCGCTGTTAATAATTAAAAATTGCAAGATGATGATGACAATGATGTCGATGACGAAGACAACGATTATGACGACGACATTATGATTATTGTTAAAATTATGGCAATTATTATGATTACGATGATACTAATCATTTATGACTGATGCTGATGCTGTTTCTGTTGCTGCTGCTGTTGTTGCTGTTGCTGCTGCTGCTGCTGTTGCTGTTGCTGCTTGTGTTGATACCGATGACGATGTCAAAGATTACGATGATATATACTAATGATTGATGCCTGATGCTGATGTTTTTTTTTTTTTTTTTTGTTTTTGTTTTTGTTGTTGTTGTTGCTGTTGCAACTTGTGTTGATGGCAATGTCAAAGAAGATAACAATAGTGAGATTTCGCAAAAATACAAAATACGATAACGAAAACGGATACGTCACACTTCCATATTTTAAAGTTGATAAATGTTTTTAAAATATATGGAATTTTCTACCTACGAATTTTTGATACTGACCAACTGTGATATAATCCAAGGTGTTCAATTCAAATGTTACAAGAATTTATGAACGTATCCGTTTTCGTATTTGTATTTCGTGATTTTGACGATGACGATGGTGGTTGAAGTGGCTACTGATGACACCGATGATTATGACAACAGTGGCTACAATGATTACAAGACTGATAATGATGATGGCGGTAATTATGATACTTTTGATCATTTGATTAGGGACCATATAAAAGTTATCTTGCTGCAGTCACTGCAGTAATTTATTTACAACAGTATTAGTTCAGCTGTTGAAAAAGAATTACTGTAAATAACATGTCGAGCGTGTGTGTCAATGCAGTCACAAATGAAAACATAATAGCACTTAATTATTGCAATAACTGCAGTAGACTTAATAGCAATAGATTACTGCAGTAACTGCAGTAGACTTAATAGCAATAGATTACTGCAGTAACTGCAGCAGACTTAATAGCAATAGATTACTTCAATAACCGCAGTAGAATATTTTTGACATGGTTCCTTATGAAAATATTAATTATAATAATTATAACAATCAGGGAACAGTTAAATTCATTAATTTAACTGTTTTCTGATAAAAATAGACAAAGTATCAATATTAACATGCAGTTAACATTCTACTTTTTCAGACCATTATTTATGACAAGTCCCTTCGTCTTTCAACATCTGCACCTCCGGAATCTTCATGTGGGATCGGTGAAATCGCGAATCGTGTTTTCGTCGACACAGACAACATACAATCAATGTTCACCTATGTTCATAATGTATGGTCTATACCAGTACAGGTAGGTTTCTGCTGGTCTCTTCTAACTTCATACATCAGAATTGTTACCATAGTCATTCTAATTCACCTTGTAATTCCAGGTATCATTTATTATCATATCTTACTTTTAAAGCAAAGGCTAGGCCTAGCTTTTGATATTCCCCTTTATCTATTACATCTGTCAGTAGAACTTCCGTGTTCCAAATGATTGTAAATTAAATTTTTATGATGTATGGGTCAATTATTGAAATGTTATTATACTATATTGTACTGTATTGTATACAATTTTTTTTTGAATGAGATTCTAAATTACATGAAAATGCTTGTAGTTCAGTGTGTTTTGTAAATATAACTTTAAATGTAACACCGTTCACCATTGCTATTTTGCAGGTAGCTTTATCACTGTTGTTTCTGTATATGGAGTTGGGAGTTTCTGCACTGATTGGTGCATCCGTCATGTTGCTTATTTTCCCGATACAAATGATATTGGCTAGAATCAGTGTCTTCTTTCAGAAACGTGCAATGGTAAGAAAAATAATAATAGTGAGGTTTCGCAACTTTACGAAATACAAAAACCAAAACGAATACATCATAATTATTGTAACGTTTGAATAGAACACCTTCAATATCTGTCACAGTCGGTCAATATTTTAGTACGATCATCAACGATTCATAGGTGGACGATTTGATATATTTTTGAACACATTTAGCAACTTTCAAAAATGGAAGTAAGCCTATGAGGTATCCGTTTTCGTTATCGTATTTCGTAAATTTGCAAAACCTCACTATTGCAATGAAAAAGAACAAAATTCTAATAGGTGATGTATTTAACTCAACTAAGGACTGACAGGCCGACCGATTGATGGTTTAATCAATAGAATAATCAAGAGAAATACTAAGAAACTCTCTGTTAATATCAAATTTAAAACCTCAACTTACCACCGACGCAAGTGGAAATGATGTTCGCGCATTGTTCAATACAGGCGCCATATTATTCTGCGGTCTACGGCAGAGGATGAATGGACCATACATCGGTATAACCTCTACCCGTCTCAAAGGATGCACGGTGAATAGTCCTTTCCAAGATGACATGTTTCACCACCTGAACCAGATGCAGGCGGGTCTCGAACCCACGCCGCCGTTTTGGTTATGGTTTACTGTTTCTCTGCGTTAACCGCTCCGCCATAAGTCTCGCACGTACATTATTCGCAAAGTGGACCGATAGACAGACCGACTGGTAATCTAACTAATGAGATGGTCGAAACACATTACTAATAAACTGTTTGCTACATTCCCACCTAATTATACTACAATAACTTCAAGACTTTGTAGATAAAACTAATGGAAACATCTGACCAACTGACCGACTGATAGTGTGAGGTATAGCCATTCAGACGTATCTAAAAATCGATACCAGAACCTTTAAAAATCTTGATATTTAACACCTAACAACGTCTAAATATTTTATTACATCAACAAGTCCCTAAAGACTGTATTCTCCAAACCTGTATTATTATCTGTACCAACACCTAATATCTTTAAATTTGATGTTATGCCTACTGTACATAATGTACGGTACCACAATTTAGCTTGAAAATTATTATCAGATCTATTTTTCTAATTTTGTCGTAGAAATTGTCCGACGAGCGTTTAAGGGCCATTAATGAAATTGTACAAGGAATGAAGCTGGTAAAACTTTTAGGTTGGGAAGATCTATTCTACAAAATTGTCACTAAAACTAGAAATCTACAGGTCTACATGCTGCGCAGACAAACTATAGTGTCTTCAATTATAAGTAAGTACCGTTGATGAAATTGTACAAGGAATGAGACTGGTAAAACGTTCAGGTTGGGAAGATCTATTTTACAAAATTGCCACTAAAACCAGAAATCTTCAGGTCTACATGTTACGCAGACAAACTATAGTGTGTTCAATAAGTACCGTTGATGAAATTGCACAAGGAATGAGACTGGTAAAACCTTTATGTTGGGAAGATCTATTCTAAAAAAAATGTCACTAAAACTAGAAATCTTCAAGTCTCCATGTTGCGCAGACAAACTATAGTGTGTTCAATTATAAGTAAGTACCGTTGATGAAATTGTACAATGAATGAGACTGGTAAAACGATTAGGTTGAGATTATCTCTTTTACAAAATTATCACTAAACTGAAAATCTTCAGGTCTATGACACGCATACAAACTATATTGTCTTCAATTATAAGTAAGTACCGTTGATCTAATTTACCAAAAATGATACTGGTAAAACTATAGTGTCTTCAATTATAAGTAAGTACCTTTGATGAAATTGTAGAAGGAATAAAACTGGTAAAACCTTTAGTTTGGGAAGATTTATTTTACAAAATTGTCACTAAAACTAGAAATCTGCAGATATACATGTTGCACAGACAAACTATAATCTTTTCAATTATAAGTATCATTGATGTAATTCTCCAAGAAATAAAACTGGTAAAACTTTTTGTCACGAAAAGTTGAACTATACAGGTATATATGAGGCAAGTCGTGGAAAACCACCAATTTGTCGCACAGGAAGTTATTGAGAAATGAGCAAATAAACAACAGGAAATATAAACAAATACAAAGGATTCTTTTGTATGTTTTGTCCAATAACTTCAGTTATATGTGTCCGATTCTGAAAATTGATCCCTCATTTTAAAGCTTGCGAAAAGTGTAACATTACTTCAACAAAAACTCAATTTTCAATTTTCCTACAACTTGGTGGTTTTGCCATGACATGCCTCATATGTTGTCACCCTATTGTAGTGTCAGATTAGAAGCACCATTCTCTATTATTGGATTTTCACCAAATATGATGACATGCATAAAAACAAAACATAATTTCCAATCAATAAAACTTTCCGATTTTGATCGCCGTCTCCAAACATCGACTTGAAGCTACTGTCACACATAGGAGATGCTAATACTTCATAAGATTTCACCGCAATCTAATATTCTAACCTAGGTCTCAGCTCTTAATTCTTCTGTCCTCTATTTTTAATTCAAGTGCAACCAGTCGTATCTACAGCCTACTAGTCATCTATACCGTATCACCATAATCAACTTAACATAATGTTGTTACCAAGTTTAAATTATGTCAAATTAACATTGTTTTTCTTTAACAGTTCCATTGGGGTTTGTTTCACCGTCATTCATTGCATTACTGGTAATGTCCATTTTTATATTTATTTTTATTATTTGTCTATTTTTTAATAAATATATAAATATAAAAAACGTAGTGTACCACATCAAAAATGATAAATCTATTTTGTTATACTTATAGAGTTCGATAATTTGTTCTTTCGTTAAATACAGAAAATACAGACACATGAATGGTGTTGTTTTCCTGAAGGTTTATACTCCCTAATTCACTAACTTCAAGATTTCGCCCAGTTACCTAAACTGGTGGAAATCACTGTCATGCAGGCTAACCCATGAAAGGGTTTCCGGATCCATCTTCTTGTATTTCGATATCACTTTAAACCAGGTTCACTTCATACTTTTTTTGGGTTCCTTTGTATATTTTACATAAAATCAATTCATGCATCCATCAACTTCTCATGAACGAATTCAAATAAATATTAAGGGCACTAAATTAATGTATTTGTTACCTCTTTCAGAGTTTCAGCGTTTACTCTTTAGTTGAAGGAATGACATTAACACCAGACGTCGCCTTCACTGTCATTCCTTTAATTCAGAACTTGAGTGCGCCACTTTTGCTACTTCAACCTACAATTAACCAAGTCGTTGGAGGAATCGTTAGTATGAAGAGAATTGAGAAATTCTTGATGTCACCGGAAGTTGAGAAGAATGACGTTGGCAGATCAAATAAGGAAACTTTCTCGACATTAGTAAAAAAAGAGATTCTTATTAACGAAGCGGTAAGTAATAGTAGGATTTTGATTATCGGTGACGTAAGAAAGTGGTGACGTTGTGGACTTTAAAGTGCGAGTTGTATGGCCGGGCGGTTAAGACAAGGAAACCGTGCAATAGCAAAAAGAACAGCACAGGCTCGAGGCCCGCTCGCACCATGGGTCTGGTGGTGGAACAAGTCTTCTCGGATAAAGACTATAAACCGTAGGCCCAGTGTACACAAGTAGCTCATGTGCACTTTAAAGACGAGTAAGGGATTACCCTGGTGTACTGATCCATGCACGACCCTGTCGTGGACAGCTGAAATAGCGCTAGTAAAGTACTTGCTGAATGACATGACGTGACCCGTAGGGGAGTAGAAAGTCATAAGAATGTGTAACATATGGTCCAGAGCGCTATAAGCATCTTCTAGATGGATACTGGCGCGTATATAAATATACACCATTAAAGTTCTAAGCCAGAGACCAAATTCCCAGCATGCACATTAAACATTACTGTAAGCATGACTCATATAAATTAGTTATTTGAAAAGTTCATAGTCTCAAAGAACCTGTATAATTGTTATTATAACTATCAAACACAGTAGTAAAATAATACACTTTGTAAATATTTTTAACAATAGAACAAAATGGATCAACGTAGTGATGACCAAGAAAATGTTTCCTTCGGTCGAGACGCATTGACCGATTCTTCCTATGGTAGTGTTAACGCGGGAAATGACCGTAGGCCTTCTCGTACAACTATGTCTCGAACTACATTGCCGAATGATATAGCATTGAGAGTGAGTATGATTATTGTTGAACATTTAATTATCATTATCATTTTCGGAAAAAAATTGTACCATTAAATTTGTTTTATCACAGACATTCATGTGTAAGTTTTAAAAACAGTAACAAATAGTCTATAAATACATAGCAGAACATACACATTAGTACAGTAAATATTTAACATATTACCAACAGTATACATAGAAGGATTAAGTTTTATATTTAATATGTCAATATCAAACACTTGTCAATAATTTCAAAATGATGTATTTCATTATATAGATGAGTAAGGCCAGCTTCAAATGGGACCTTACCTCGACCGAACCAATATTAGAAGACATCAATATTGAAATTCCAAGAAGTAAGCATTTTTGTTATGTTACCTGTTTGATTTTCATTGCCCTCTATTGGGAACCAGTTTGCTACAATATCTACATTTGTTTGTTCTGAGTTCATATTACACACTCATTGAACTTCAATGAATATCACTACTTATGTAATCTACCCATTCAGCCTTGGTCTTCTTCTACCACGATTTCCATTCGTTTTTACTTTTAATAACTCACTTTGTAGACCATTTCTTTCCGCTTACTCGAAGTATTTGTACTCCAATAAACACCAATTTCTAACCTACCGTTTCGAACCTTCGTCTTCCTCTACCAAGTTTCACACTTTGTTTAGACCACCCTTTCCAAAGTATTGTACGTCAATGAAGTCCACTTCGTGAGGTTGTCTACCATTTTATATTGGGCGCCCTCTACCACGTATTCCATTCCGTTTTCTTTCCTTCAAATAACTCTCTTTGTAGACCATAATTTCTTACTACGTGCCCAAAGTATTGTACTTGAACACCACATTTTGATGTTATCTACCCATTGCAGCTTCGGTCTTCCTCTAACATTTTCATTTATTTTTCCTTCTTAAACTGTCTTTGTATTCCATACTATTAACTACTAACTAATGTTACGTGGTATATAAAACAGTTAAAAAAAATACAACAATCCGTTACTGTCGTGTTTCTTCATCCATTTATTGACACATTCATTAATTTACAGTTAACAATATTTTTGCCTCGACTAAAAGTCTCCTGAGATTTGTGAACCTTTGAGGCTACTGCTGCAATAATTCAAACAATCCTGGTATTTTACTTTACTGCATTTACTGCATCTGATAGAGCTGCTTCTTCAAGCTACGACTCTATCTCTATAAAAATTTGCCCTTAAAAATTAACCTGATCCTTGATCATCAATAACGGATTACGGACCATACTGTCCTTCTGTATCCGAGACCTGGGCAAAACCAACTAACATAACTCACGCCCTTTTCCAGGGTCTACTATATTGCTACGTGGCATTAATTTACATACCGCCTAATTTACATAACTGTGACACAACGGCCCTCTATAGTTCATAAATTTAACAGATTAACAGAATAGATTAACGTATGTACCGTATATAAAAGATAATTAAAAACATTCGATATCTATCGTGACAACCAAAGTACTGCACTCCGATGAACACAACACTTTGATGTTATCTGTACTTTTCAGCCTTGAAATTCTGTCACGTTTTCAGTCCCGAGGTCCTGAGTTTCAACCTGGTTGAACGCTAGGTTGTTCCCACGACTTAAAAACGCCAATCCCCAAGCCTCATAATGAGACTTGGTTTAGAAAGCATGACTATGGTCTTATCTAGTAAGTGACGAGTAAACTTACTGTTGGATGTGACACAAAATAAAAAATAAACATTTTTGTAGACATTTTAATAGTCTTTTAAGAAAATTATATTCAAATATGTTTAATTAAATTTATTACGATAGGTCGTTTAACAATAATCATCGGTGAGGTCGGAAGTGGTAAATCTTCATTGCTATCTGCTATGTTGGGTGAAATGTACACAACTGATGGCTCTGTTATGTGGAACAAGTAAGTCATAAAATATCAGGGTAGATATGCAGGGGCTTAAGTTGTTTTCGTTTGGGGTGGAAATAGTCTACCTCGCAGAGAGGATGCGGATACACGATTTGGCCGAATTCGTCTAGTTGGGTTATTATCATTGTATAGCGCTATGAAAAAGGTCTATACAGGAAATTTGCGAAGGGGTGCTCAACCCCAATCGGGGTTTTTCAAGCAGAAAAAACCCTTATTCCCCGCATGTCGTACCTTCTTTTGTTATCGAGTACTTCACTCTATGGTTCTTGTCTCTGACGTTATACTTCTTTCCCTCTTACATTTTCTCTGAAAGTGTGGGAGTGGTGCTTGGAGCTCCAATATACTAATTTTAAGTTTTATCCCTTAATGAACCTGTTGAGCACCCAAAGCACCCGCCCTGGAAACTGCAATAATTAAATTGTACCGTAATGCAGAAAATGGAAAAAAAGACCAATGGCTATAATATCTTTCAAATATAGTCAATACAATTGTATACCAAAATATTTAGAGGCTACAGTGACAAATTCTCCGTGATCATGTATGTACTTTTGGGAAACCTATTCTATTAATTAACCCATAGGCACGTACGAGGACGGAGGACGGGAATGGTTCCCAATTTTTGACGGTAAACCAACTCTGTGTTGATAAAATAGGGAGTGACGACTAAATATGACTCGCGTGCCCAGTATTTTATGAATGTATACTCCAAGATACTCGGCATCAGCGTCTAGTGCTATTGTAAGTCTATGGTAGGGGTATGGTAGGGTACCTCTCGTCCCAAACCCACTCCCTAGCGAACACAGTCTTTCTCAGTGTGCCACATCTTTAAAATAGATATAGGCCGGTATACTAATCAATTTTAATTGTGAAACTAACAAAAAAGTTGTATTATAATTTTTCATATAAACGTTGTGTTTCTTTTAAATTAAGGTTTATTATGTAACATTGTGTTTAATTCTATAACAATTTATTTTCATTGTAGTCCGTTTAGTAGTATTGCTTACAGTGCTCAGGAAGCATGGCTTAGAAATGCCACTGTCAGAGACAACATCATCTTTAACAGTGAATATGATACTACAAGGTATGATAAATTTAGGTATTGTCACTTTATAAGTTCAAGTTAAAAAAAATATTTTGAAATGAGATTGTTCATTTTGAAGAAACAAAACAAAAAATAATAATGGTAAACAATAATAATAAAAACGGTTATATATTTTTACTATCAAGTTCTTAGGCCTATCTCTAAAAATGCAGGTTTATTTATAAACAACTCTGATAGTTCAATGAAATGTTTTTAATGCAACAGTGTGTGTGATTTTATTGTTTCGTGTTGATAGATTCTTTCTTCTTTGTTCGAACAAGGAGGTTTTATTAGTGGTTTAAACAAGGATCATGTCAAAATTACTCTACTTCAGGTACTACTATACAGTAATCCACAGTTTTGATATTAAGTCCACTGAAGTTACTGCAGTAATCCAGTGTCATTAAGGTTTTTTTGTGGACTGAATAGGTCAAGGTCACATCTCACCTGCTGAACTAATACTCTTTTAACTACAGAAAATTACTGCAGTAACTGCAGCGAAGTGATGTTTAATCTAACAAAAACTATCTTTAAGAAATCGGATTTATATATTTCTACATTTTTGTGCACATAATAATAATTAAATGTGTGATTATGGGTGTATAGAAAATCATTCAATTAAAAATTAATTTAATGTTAAAGGTTATAAAATTCTATTTGCATCATATCGACTATCAATTACAGATACCAGCAAGTTGTCGCCGCGTGCGCATTACTTCCTGATATTCAGATCTTACCGGCGGGAAACTTGACGGAGATCGGAGAAAAGGGAATCAACCTTAGTGGAGGACAGCGTCAGAGGATCAGTGTTGCCAGAGCTTTGTATAATGATAATCAAGTTGTTATACTGGTAAGGAATTCACATCATTTGGTCGTCAGTACCTTCCATTTCAACGATGAAATGGCGGAACGTTACGTTTCCTATTATTTCACCCAATTTGATAGCAGAAAATTCCAACCTGATAGTTGAAACTTCTGTTTTCCAACTGTTTTATAACGGAATTGTATGTATCTCAACCCTGTATCCCAACCAGTTCGCGTAAATTTATGCATCCCAACTTGATAGCAGGAAGTTCTGTATCCCAACCTGATTTATTCGTTTGTTGAATGGGCTACCAAATTATATTCAAGATGCATTTTTATGCTAATGTTATGTTGGGTACATTTTAAAAATATTGTAACACGTTATTTTTTAGCCAATAGAACTGTGTAAATACTTTGTATTTTATTATTTTGTTTTATTTCACCTCCTGCAACGAGTGTTACCGCAGGTGGGCAAGACTTATGGTGAAAGTTTTTTTTTACCTCTTTTGCCACTCTATGGCACAAGTTTATTGAGATAAGTCTGCACGTACAACCCGCTATCATGATTCCTTTACCCCCGAGGAGTTCGTTATTATAATGATACTTCTACTCTATACTACTACTGAGGTAGTAATAGGCCTCTAGGTATGTTGCGAGCGTTCCTAACCATGTAAATAAGTTTATCTTGTCTGTATCTGTAAAGGCCCCTCCTAAATCTGCGCCTGATCTGTGTGACCCCAGAGAATTCACATGTAATCTTTAGAATGATGAGAACTACAAAATAACTACACACCATCCTGTAATACATAATTCATTCTCTAATAGTATACGGCCAAAATTAGTGATTTTAGAGGAAAGGATTATATTAACGGGATGAAATCATTGATCCTGCTCGTTAAAATAATTCGTGATAGCACCACAGCACAAGTCCCGTAATAAGATTTTTTTAATACAAATAACTTATTCTGGCAATCTAAGGTTGAAATTCAACCATCCCATAAGCTATTTCACGGTTTGAACTGCGCATGTGCGTTACCAAGGCGAAGCTAGACCAAAGTAATACAAAGATGCAGAACCGTGGCTTGCAATTGATTGGAAGTTTGTGTTGTTTCGACAAAATCACGCACATGCGCAATTGAAACAAATGGCTTATTAATGAAATTATGGGATTAATATAAAAAAGTAGAGTGTTTGGAGTGTTATTGATTTTTAAAGATCTAGAAATGCGATCAAACTTACATGGTTAGGCCTACATATGAAAGAGAAAAATACAATAATCTTTCTTATTCTTCACATTAAAAAATCTTATATTATTTTGTTTATATTTTCAGGATGATCCGATGTCTGCCTTGGATGTTCACGTGGGAGCGCACGTCTTTGAAAATGGAATAAAGAAATGGTGTTTAGGAAATAAACGAACAGTGATTCTAGTCACCCATCAACTACAATACTTGCCATTTGCTGACCAGGTGAACCATTTTAAAATATTAGGGTAAACTCTGGTTGAAAACTGATGGTTGCCGACCGACGTTTCGTGAACATGAAGCATGGAAATCTTTGCTCCATAAATTGTGAAGGGTTGAAATAAACGTTAAGGCTCACTCCAGCTTATCAAATGTTGTTTGACAAAAACATTACATCATGACCATAGATGAACAAATCCATACCATAGACGGGTGTATGAAAGGTTTTGGTAAAATAAAACGTAAGAGTCCGGGACTGAGCTTTTACATAACACCGTCTTTTGGAAAAAAAACGTAGCTGTTAGTTCTGTGTTACACAGATAATAGTAGGCCTAAAGAACATATTGCACTCTCTAAACCAGATCTCTGTTTCCCGATTCACTGCTTGACACCACCAAAAATGCATTGGTAAACGAAATAACGAGATAGTCTCCATATTTTTTTTTAACTGACCGACAACTGAATGATGTTCTTCTAATTTATGGTGTATCTTGAAGTGCCATACTTGAATCAGGTTTTTACAACGAAGAAGTTAAGCTTTTTAATAAACTTACCATAAACATTTTATAATTATCCCTTTTTGCAGATAATCGTCATGAAAAATGGGCGAATACAACTACAAGGTACATTTGAGGAGGTTGCAAGTCAAGATAAAATGTTATACGAAAACTGGAAGAAAACGATGAAAGAAATCAGTGAGACTGAGACGGAAGATGAAGAGGACAGTAAGACAAAAATGGAAAGAAGAAAGTTAAAGATACAGTTGAAGATGGCAAAAAGGAAACCAGTTCGAGATAGTGGTACTACGGAAACGGGAACAGGTATTCTTAAATATCGGTATACTTAACATAAGGCTTATGAGATTGTTAAGTTACATCACTAAGTACAACTGGTACTTTCCTTTTTATACATTTTGTTATTAAAACATATTTATACAGGATAAAAACATATCCAGGTAAACCTCATTTGCATACAGTCATGTTACTTTTATATTGGTTCATGTTATGTGGATTTATTTGGCAAAACCTATTATTTAGTGGAGCAAAAATTGACGTGACATCAGATAGTATTACATCTTTCCATACTGCCCTATAGTTGTCAACTAAGTATCACATTAGTGAGGTTTCCCAACTTTACGAAATACGAAAACGAAAATGGATACGTCATAAATTCTTGTAACGTTTGAATAGAACACCTCGAATATTTTTCACAGTTGGTCAGTATTTTAGGACGATCATCAATGATTCGTAGGTGAACAATGTGATACATTTTTAACACACTTAGCAACTTAAAAATGTAAGTGTGACGTATCCACTTTTGTTTTCGTATTTTGTAAGGTTGAGAAATCTCAACATTAGTAGTTAAAAGTTCGAATATCAAAACATTAATGTCGAAACAATGTACCGGATTCTGTACTAGCAGGATATGGAGTAAAACTAACAAAAAAACAAGCCTAAAACAAATAAAATGCTCATCAGATCCTCAGTTCCAGCATAAATAATAATAATAATAATAATAATAATTGCGTTATTAGTAACTACTAATAGTATCATACATATTAAATGTGTCTTCATAGTTGTAGGAATGGGAGAAATTGGAGACGACAGTAAGAGTGGCCTTATAGCAAAGGAAGAACGCAACATAGGGTCTGTAGATAAGACCTTGTATCTATACTACGTTCGAATGGTTGGTTACATACTGACGATTATCTGTATACTGTCATTCGTGATAGAGACGTCTCTGTCGATTTTCAGCAATGTCTGGTTATCGATTTATACAGAAACATCTGTCAATTCAGTAAATAAAACTCAGGTAAATGTATTCACTTACACTGTAAAAAAAAATCCGTAAATTTACGGAAAACGTCCTGGCAGCCAGGATGCCAAGAAAATCTCGTAAATTTTACGGGCATTTGTATTTTTGTACAGTAAATTTTACGGACATTTTACTGTTACACGATTAATTTTACGGTAAATTCCCGTAAAATTTACGCAAAAAGCCCTTAGTAGCCAGGATGCCAAAAAAATCTCGTGAATTTTACGGGTAAATGCCCGTAAAATTTACGGGTAAATGCCCGTAAAATTTACGGGATTTTCTTGGCATCCTGGCTGCCAGCACTTTTTCCGTTTTTTTACAGTGCAATTTTTTACAGTGTATTGTAAATTATAATTTTGTATTACGTATTGTGAGAATTTTTTTGAATGTTACTAAATTTGTTTAGAATGGTTATGTAAATCTAATCATACTCAGCAACAGAGCCAAACTCTCCAGTTGAACCATCTATTTTAATGGATTTACAGGGAGTACATTTAAATTACATTTTTTGTGACCATGGGCTTTGGGCAGCCGGATACTGTACAAAGATGCATTTAAACTGAATCGCTTTAGAGTAATGCTAATATTTTCCATCGGAGTAGTACAGTAGTAGTTGTTGTCTCAATCAAACGGTTTTAAAGTAAAATTCGTTGACCAAATCAGATATGGGTTTAGAAAAAACTCCCATCAAATCATCAAAGTGTAGGCCTAATTGTGTTTGGGAACTTGCGTAATTTATGAGACCTTAATGGAAACTGACCCTCCATTTAGGATTAATTGCGTCGTCCTGAATCCGATTACATAGGATCTTTTATATTGTATGTCTTTTCTACAGTATGATTCCAAATAAAAACAAACAAATAATAATAATAAGATGTCAAAACGCATAATATCACGCAGACAGACAAACGCAAAAATATATACATACGATTAAAACACAAACCTAAGAAATTAATACATAAGAACAGATTAGCATAATGATCACTGTTATCGTCTTCCTGTAATTTGATGTTACTGGCAAGTAGTGGCTGACAAAGACCACAATTCAAAGATTCTCCAATTGATGTTGGTATCTTTTAACCTATCCTACCAAAGTCAGAGATATATTCCTATAAAGGAGGAAGAAGAATTATAAAGCAAGAAATATATTTCTGAAAGGAAACGATAGATTCAAAAGTGGCAAAACAACTCGAGCTTATAGGCAAAGAAGATGGATAGAAGATTTAGTTAAACCCTAATTCAATTGTTTATTTTTAGGAGGAACTAGATTCGGCGGTTGATAGATTCCTTGCAGGTTATACCGGGTTCATAATATAATCACTTTTATTGTCAAAAAAACTTGTAACAAAGCCGTGGCCAATGGCCAAATTGCACGTTACAATTACATAATAAGGTAAAGCTGTATAAACAATAAAAGATATCAAACAC
>JAOTQE010051806.1:0-20880 GCA_025631205.1 Nesometra sesokonis
AGTTGATGATTAATTAATTGTTTTATATATCGTAGATATTTAAAGTGACACCCATACAATGCTGGTTATCAGGAAATTATATATGGAAAGAACACAACGGAAATAACCACAAACGTGCGTGACACGACAGACAGACAGACAGACAGACAGACAGACAGACCGACAGACAGACAGACAGACAGACAGACAAGACATTTTTTGAAAAGCTGTTTATAGAGACGCTTTCCGCGTCTAAAAAGATGTTTCTAATATTGTCCGGATGCTTAACTCACATGATGTCAACCCGGGCCCGAACATAGTTAACACCCTTAGGATTGGCAAGAAAAGTAGTAAGGGTCCCCGTCCAATTCTAGTTATACTTAAATCATCTAGAATTACCAATCAAATCAAGTTCAGAGCATGTGTATGATTGGTTGCCTGTCTACCGAAAATCCAAAAACTAGTGGCATCCCGAAAGGTTCGCATCTTGGTGAAATTCTATTCTCCAATTTTACCAACAATCTCCCAAGTATTCTCAACAAGGTTCCTATTTTTTCTGTTTGCTAATGACACAAAGATGTTTGGTACAGTTAACACAGTTGAAGATGCAGATATAGTCCAACATGAATTGGATACATTTGTTGAATGGTTGCAGTTGAATATCAGCACGTGCAATGTTATCCACTATGGGAAGAATAATCATAGATTTCTCTATCATCTCAATGGTACCTTGCTTGAATCCATTAATGAAGAGAAGGATCTAAGTGTCATATTCGATAGTAAGCTAAATTTTCCTTCACACATCAAGTGTTCTGTCGACAAGGCCAAATCGTTGCTTGGATTAATCCATAGATCCTTCACTTACCTTATCATCAAGTTCTTGGTTTTATATCAGTCACTAGTTCATCCACGGTTAGAATATGGCCTACCTGTCTGGACTCCTGATCGCTAAAGTGAAAGGGACGACAATGAGAAGGTAAAAGGACATGCATCCAAAATGGTACCTGGTCAATTCAATACGTCACCTTAAATTATCACCTCTAAAATTCAGACGTCGCAGACCTAACCTGATTCAAGCCTTATTATTATCAGAGGATGTGATGAACTTGTTAAAAATTGATTCTCTACCTTCAGTACTGATTATGTCACAAAAAAAAAAAACCAAGATCTACTGAAAAGGTCAGGAGAATTTTGTTTTAGTTAGAGTAGTAAACGATTGGAATAGTCTACCTGAGAGCGTTGTCTAAAACTAAATGACTTCAGGAGGTTCCTGGAAAAATCATGGTGCGTTTATCAAAATCGATTTGACCCATAACAACCAGGATCCAGAATACTTGAAGGAAACATGGGATTATAGCTAAAACAAGTAAGTAAAGTAATAGCAGATAGCCTACCTGTTTTGCTGTGATTTCTTCAGACAGTGTTTTGGAAGATGACAGGATCTTGATAGCTGTTTCATCCTCCAGGATGTTGCCCTCTGAACTTGATAGAACTTTGAGTATCTTATCTTCAATCTCTTTCAACTGTCGTTTGTTCTCGGCACTTTCCAAGATCAACTGGTTCTTCTTCTCTTCTAGTTCCGGTTTCTCTTTAGCTGCCACGATGCCGAGCAGTTGGTCTTGCAATCCAAGAGGGGTGATCATGAAGTTTACAAGAACAACCTAAAATTTAAATTTGTATCAATAGTAGAATAAATCAAGACAGTGGTGGATTTTAGGGTGGCGGGGTGGGGGGCTTAACGGGCTTAAGCCTAAACTGACCCGAAAAAACATTTGCGAGTTGTTTTTAAATGACAATGGACTTAAAAAAAAAACATGCACATGTACAGGCGCTGTATACAAAGACTCCTAGAGGCATAAGCCACATTCGTTATAGCATGGAGGTGTTTTTTTTTGGCTTGTCAAAACCACAAATGGGATTGAAGCTATATAATGATGCTATATATTTACATCCCATGTCATTGGTTCTAAGTTTAATTTAAAACCTGCCCATAATGTTTCAGCTGAAAGGTTGAAATGCAAAATTTAGACTCATTTGCCCATGCAAAATTGTTGAGATGAAATTTTAAAAGTAAAGAACCTCCATGATACAAATTAGAAATTACTTCTAAATTTATCTGCAGAGGATCTAAAATCATTGATGGGTTATGTGGCACCCATTCTTTACTTACTTTCACCGATATCTCTGGCAGGTAGTGTGGATTTCGTAGACTTGTAGTTATGTAGAACTTAAAATCATGTGAATATTCAATAACATTTTCACCAAGTCGTAGATACTAAAGAAAACAGAAAAGATGTTTTGAAAATTAGTATGTATGCCCTGTACATTCATTATTACTTTAATAAAGCTTAGCTGTTTTTATTTGGTTAATTATTGTATTTAATTAATGGTATGTGCTTTCATGTTAAGGAGTTTTTATGTAAACAATCGGTATGTAACTTTCAGTTTACAGGTATATTGTATATCGAAACAGAATTGAAACTGTACATAGTAAGCAAATTAACTTAATTAAAAATATAGGCTGAAAAGACTATGTGACTGACAGCAGCATCAGCGGCAATAACAACAATAACTAGAAACACTCGGAGAGCGTAAACGTCCGCCAAGCCCCTGAAATTCTTGTGAATGCAGCTTTAACCGTTTACAATTTCTGTACACACTGTCCTCTTTTGTGGATTTTAAACTGGAAGGCTGGAGTGTTAACCACCAAGGTACAGTACCGACTGGTTCTTGTAAAACACAGATAAACAAAAATATCATAGTATTATCCCTTTGGACAATTCAGTTAAAGGTGGATTGGAAGTTGGAAACTTGAGATTGAAAGGTAAGCAAGTTTACCACAAAGGTACTGTACAACGATGATTGGTTGTTTTACAATTATTATAAGGATAACCATTCTATCACGATCTGACCAATTATTTCCTTCTATGAAAAATCAGTGTAGCGTGAAGTCTGACTACAGATCATACACGGTACAAAGTATGTTTTCCAGAGGCTCTGCAGGCGCATGCAACCACAGATCTTTGCCAAAATTTCAACAATTGTTCCTTGTGTCATTTCTAAATTCCCTGAAAATTTCTTCAGAATCTGTCAAGTACTTTTTAAGTTATGCTGCAAACAAACACACACCAACACGAATGAAAACATAACCTCGCCAACTTTGTTGGCAGAGGTAATAATATTCATAAAGAGCACTATCCCCAAGATGCTCTGAAGGCGCTAACAGAGGTTAGCTCTGTTTTTTATTTTAATTACTTTTATATTGTTTTGTTATATTTTCTTTTTGCTTTTGGATTTATTTAATTTTAAATGTGAATAAACTGAAGGTACCTCAACTCCTTGAGTCTTAAAAGTCTGTTTCAATAGGATTGGTTCTAATATTGGATCCAGTTCTTCGCCGATGTTCTCTAATAGCACTGGTTTGCCAAACTGGATTGAGTTCTCAAGAACTCGTACATAGTTTGGATCCGAGAGCTTGATGACAGAAAGCTGATTAGCTCGCTCCATGTTCTTCACCCACTTATTGGCTTGCCCTGAATGAAAGGTAAACATATTTATCATATTCGTGATGTTATAATTGAAGCTCGACAATGTCATTCATTTTCAAAGGTTTTTTTTTTTAAAGTTAAAAAAAAAAGAAAATCAACTTGCCACAGTTAAAAAATGAACAAAATAGATACGTTACCTTGTGGATCAATCATAAGAGGCCATCTTCTTGAGTTGGAGACCATGATACCATTATCAATGGAGAATGAATCAACAGGCAAGCCAGCAATCTGCCAATCTCTTATCTTCACTGGTTCTCCAAGAGTTGCATTCAATGAGAAGCTAGAGGAACATGGGATTTTCTTTTCTTGACTTTGGTTCAACCATTCTTCTGTTGCACTCTGTAATTCAGTATGCCATTATTTGTGATGAAGGTAAGTTAATTTGCTGGTGATAATTTGCTAGTACATATAATGTAAAGCTCTAAAAAAACCTGCAGATTTTATCTATAAAAAATCTAAATTTGTGGTATTCTTGATAGTTTTGCACTGCTTTGTACACCATGTTTGTAGTTCTGCAACGAACTGTTGAGCATATCAATGTTTCAATCAATATACTTTGATCATCCTCCTGGGTAAGAGTACAGATAGTCAAGAAAGTGAGGATACGTAATTGGAACAAGACTATTTGTTAAAGCTAAAAAAACGTAATATTGATGTTGGTTGTTAAATAATAATCATTCATATGTTTTCTTTAAACATTCCAAATAAAAATAAACAGTAACTGTAGCCAAATGTGGAGGAATGACAAATGATGAGTTGCAATTATATGATATGTCTTGATCAAACATCATTAAGCAACAAAATGGTGTTGAAAACATTCTGAGTAAGATTTAAATTTTCTGCATAATAGCAAATAGATAAAAATGAACATTTTATAAAAAAGTGAAGGAACTGTAACTTACTTGTCTGAAGTCGACAGTGAAGGCACCAAGGTATGCAATGACACCTGACGAGATCAAAACATCACCTGTTATGTTAATGTACTTTTCCCCAAGTTCCCTGGCTGCATCGCTCCACCGATCTTTCTCTCCACCGAGTCCACCAATCAGTTTCTCAGCACGGACCAGTTTCTGCGAACACAGTTCTATGTTAAACTCTAATTCTTTCTTCTTTGTGATCATTGCTTCAAACTCATCATTGAGTGCTTGTAATTTGTCGGAGACTTCTTTTAACTCGGCTCGTTTGGCATTGAGCTTTTCCATCTGGATGGCAAGTTCACCTTCAGCAGCTTTCAACTTCTCTTGTTTTGGACCAACAATCTGTTTAAATTTCAACATAATTGTTAAGGTAATTTAACTGTAAGTCCAATATAATTGTAATAGAGTCACATTATTGTAATATAATTATAATATAAGTGTAATAGTAATATAACTCTGATACAATTATATATAATTGTAATTATAATATAACTGTAATATAATTGTGAGGTATTTGTAATGTAATTGTGATATTATAATATAATTGTAATAGAATTGCAATATAATTGTAATATAACTGTAATATAATTGTAATAACATTATAATAAAATTGTATTTGTAATATAATTCCAACGTAATTGTAATACAATTTAATTGTAATATAATTGTAATAGAATTGTGATATCCTGTAATAATTATAATATCATTGCAATTGTGATATAATTATAATAAAATTATAATATAATTGTGAAGGCAATATAATTGTAATATAATTTGAACAATAAATAAAACAATGCTTAGAAAGTTAAATTGTAAACACATGTGTCATTTATTTAGGAATGGAAGAAATGAAACATTTTTTAAACAGAGGATGTATATGTCTTCAGGATCAACATTCAGTTTAGCTTGCATTTTTTTAGAAGCCTAACTCAAAAGGTCTGAAGTGCACTTCTTTGGAGTGGGGTACCTCTGTCCAAAGTACATAGTGCTAATGGTTTAATGTTATATTAAAAAAAAAACACAAAAACTGAGCACTACCTTTCATACAAACAAGGAGATCTCTAACCAACTTGTTGCAATCCACTTACCTTGGCAACTTTGTCATATATGTCCATGGCTCTAACCCATTTACACAGGCCTTCACAAGCTGCGGATATGTTCTTGATGACTGCTGGGTCAAAGTCTGGATTTGGAATGTAACTAAAAGAAAAGTGATGAACAATCATTACACAATTATTAAGCAAATGAAAGCTCAGCCTTTCAAATTTAACTGCATTTTTAACTTTTACAGTTGCCACTGAAAAAAAAGTGCGTGGCTATAATATTTGTGTTTCAATTGAAACTTACAGCCAAATATATTACCACTCCTCAACTGACAGAGTGCATTATTTTCGCTATCAACCTTTAATCTGTTGGCTTGCATGTGCAGTTTACCAACTGTAGTACATAGATTGTGGTATATAATGCAATCTGAAATTAAAAGATAACCTGTCCCAGGAGGATTGTTTAACACCCATGGAGACAACTGCCCCATATTGCTACTCATTAAGTATTTAAATTATTCAAACACGTTGACTAAGAATTGTTTTGTGTACCAACAAATATAAATTTCTATGATATAAAGTTATAGAAAAGAGATAAGTGGTTAGAGAAAAACAAAATACTAACAACGTGCTGTCATATGTGTATTGAAAATATAAACTTACGTGGTACGAATTTTCTTGATAACAGCTGGTGGAATTGCATCTTTGTTGTACAACTTCAGGGATTCCAGGAATTTCATGTCACTTAAGACTTTTTGAGATGGTCCCCAGTAGTCTTCTACCATTTTTCCAGAACCAGATGGATCTGGTTTCCTTTCTGGTTTGATTCCTTTCATAATGCAAATGGATTCCATGACCAGTTTCACACCATAGGGAGGGTTCTATAGAAAGAGAATATGATGTAATAAAGAATGAAAGTATGTTGGTAATTGTAAGATTTCACATAAAACAAACAGAAATCCTATCATAGGTAAGATAAAATTGATCTGCAAAAGAGGTCAATTCAAACAGTGTTTAAATTAATTTTGAGTACTATTTCCTTCTACTTGGGTTTGATGGAAGATGCAAGTGTAGTTTATACAGATGTTCTGAGATTGATAGTACTGTATTTTAATTGCCTTTAGATCATTTTGTGGAGAATTTTCTCAAATTATGCTACCACATACATTAAACTTTAAATTATCATATCTCATGGTTCTAATTAGCCTAGGAGCATCATTTAATGTTTAGTTCAATTTGTGATATAGAATATTTGGTATGTACCAAAAACAAAATGTTAATTTCCCAACCATAAGACTCATTTTGTAGCAGACCTATGGATGTAGTAGATCTCATAGTCTTCTGGATTTTGCTGGAGTCTCAAAGAAATCAGTTGGCTCGTCTCATATTTTATAAAAAAATGTCCCCAAGATATTTTCATTAGCTTATAAAATGTTCACAGGAGTTCACAGGTATTAATAATATACTAATTTTTTTTTCACCACAATTTTTAATACTTTTTACATATTTAATATTAAAAATAATTATGTTTTAATATCAATTTTTGGTAAACTCTGAAAGTTTTGAAATTCTGGAGAAAATTTAAGTCCAGTTCAGTCTTCTGCAGTGTTCTAGTTGCTTTCTCGCACTCACGTAGGTCACTTAACGGTAGCGTTTTTAATAGCATTTTTAATTTCAAAAAGTCATTTTGACAATTTTTAAAACTAGATCCCTCTCTCTAGCACTGATATAATATAGGTGAGGTCATTCCCACTCTTAAAAATATATTTATTTTTATGGCTTTCCTCATAGGTTTGCATGAACTACATACTTCAGTGAAAATACTTAATCTCTGGTCAGAAAGAAAGGTCACTTTCACAATTATTACTTTCGACATTATTACTTTCATCATAGAAATGCCACTAGGTTAAGGGCTGGAATGGAAGACTCTAGTGCTGGTATACAATGGCCTACATGAGGACAATCTCAAACTTAATACTTACCTTCATGGCTTTCACCATAGAAATGTCACTAGGCTTTAATGTATTAAGGGCTTGGATGGAAGACTCTAATGCTGGTATAGCTTCAGCAAGGTCACTCTCACATTCATCTTTGATGGATTTGGCAGCTGCGGCTGCTTCATTGGCAACTGCTTCATCTGCGCCGACAAGCTAAAGAGAAAGGCATATTGAAAGCATGAGAAAACATATTTGATACTTTATTTTAATGAATTAAATTAAAGAAACAAAGAAGTATTTATTACTAAAAATACACAATAGTTACATTCTAAAATAATGATGTCACCTTGTCCAATGCAATCCTTCTTGAATACCATCAGTTAGATTGGAAATTCTGAAGCTTACGAACTAAACCTACCTTAAATACACCTCGTATCCTCCCCCCCCCCCCAAAAAAAATATCTTTACATAATGCATACTTTCTTTAATGAAAAGACTGTTCGCATAAACATTTATTGAATTTAGCCTCTTCCCTGTTTTCCAAAGGCAGGTGGGTCCTTCAGTTTACAACGGATTATCTAAAATTCATGAAAAATTAAGGACTTTACATATTTAAAATTATATGATAATAATGAGACATGTAGCCATACTTCTTTCTTGGCTTCAACTTCCACTGTGTCTTGTTCAATCTTCACCATCAGTTTATCAGTTTCCTCAGATGTCTTGATCAGCTCTGGCTGCAGGTCCGTCAGCTCCTGCTGCATCACAGATACCTGTGAGGCAGCAAAGTCCAGCTTCTCCAAACCTATCAAATACCGGTTCTTCAAGTTCATAATCTCTGTTCTCTTGATGTGCAAGAGCTTTTTAAAGGTCATAATTAGTTCTAAGTACGATGTTGGTGTCACGTAGTTGTGACGTCGAAGTGTGTCCAAAAACCTAAGAATAAATTTAATATTTCAAATGCTTAAATTATCAGCAAAGGAGAGGCAAAAGCATTTCTAATCTCACATGAAAGAAAATGCATTTGTACAATTTTAACCATTTTGTTCACCTATGTATGCAAATTTGGACAATCTACAGAACGGCTGTTTCTGCGCTGTCTGTTAGTTACATAATACAGTATACGGAAACCCATTTTCTATTTTATATATTTTGACATTTGAACTTTGATTATAAGGTTATATATTTTGTCATCTGAACTTTGAGGAAAAAAAGGATAACCCGGGTTCCACTGGAACTTAAGTCGAATTCAATCAGTAGAAATGTATCATGTATGTCATCATGACCATATATAGACAATCCATATATTTTTTTGTCACAGACAATATGAGACTAGATTGAGCTTCAGTTTTAAGATATAGAAATTCTACCTGTGTAAAACTAAGTGAAACTGATTAAAGTGACATTTTTTGCCATTTTGTATTAAATACTGTATGCAGTGTTCTCCCAAGTATTGTTTTAGCCATCCATTGTAACAGTAAAAACTACTAAAATTGTGCCAATAAAAAATAATCACACTGGTTGGGAAAGTTTTGCTCCTCATAGGTTTCTTTTTCACTCCTTACACCTTAGCACTTAGCATTACAAAGTATACAATTAGGGAGTTCACAGAGCCCATGTAGTTGGGGCATTGATTTAGGATCAAAACCAACCGAAAGCCATGCCCGACAAGCTGTGTTAATTTTACCAGTAAAAATGTTTCAATTGGGAGAAAACTGGTATAGTGACAGATGAAGGTTTCTATTGTTGATGAAATCTGTAATAATGGTGAGTGAACAATAAAATAAAAACAGCTTTTGTTGATGGTCTCATAATTTTTATATTAAAATAATGCTTGTGACAGTTATAGTTTAATTGAGTGAATGGTGGTTTAATAAACTAGCAAGATGACAATAAATAATGGTAAACAACAAAAGCAAATTTAGCAAATTATTCTGTAAAAAACATGCTGACAGTTGAGGGATTGGTATTGTTGATGAAAATATATAATAGAACGAATTAACAATGAAAATGAAGGATGCTATTGTTGATGGCCTCTTAATGTTGATGATGAAATAATAATTATGACACATCACGTTTAAAATGAATGAACAAACAACAACTTAAAGAACAAAAATCTATTGATGGACTGACTAAACATCAGAAACAATTTTAGCATTTTTTTACGTATCTCAAACAGTTCAAAAGTCTTTCTAGAAGGTAACGGAAGATCAATCAAAGGTAAAACATTAGACTTGTCACAAGTCTATAACTATTGTTCTTAATTAGGAATTAAGTACTGTACTCCTTTAAGTTTTATGGAGTGTGTTTTGTTGTAGTTTTGTAAAGTTCATAGTTAAATTGATTTGAGAATTTTAATGTTAAGTTTTAAATGAAGCAAGATTTTGAGAGTATATAGAGTCAGAATGTACGCAGATGGATGGCAGTAAAACAGTGATATCATTTTAAACTGGCAGCCAGCACAAAATCAACTATGTATAATGATTTTTACGATAGCTAAAATTAGTTATGGCATCGGTAGAATTTATTGGTCTATACTTTCCACAGTAAAGCAAGTTTGAGCCTATTGAATTTCAAGCATAATATGAAATATTATATTGAAATATTATTTCAATATGTAACATGCATTGACCATTATAGTTTCAGCTGTAACATGGTAGGCTCTGTACCCTATACATAAGGGCCTGTTTCTATTCAAAAACACACAAAAAAATTGATTAAAATTAATCGGTATTTTTTACGAGTTGTTCAATCTGCCCGCGTTTTCCCCTTAGTAAAATCTGTTAACTTTGTTGCATCACCATTACCCATAAATGAAGAGCTCTCGGTTTTGGAACACAATTGGTGGGATTCGCTCGCTAGTTAGTTTACATTTACAACTTTCAAGTTTACCAGTATTTTCTCGCGATCACATTCAGAAGAATAACAAATTTTAGCTATGTTATTTTTTACAATTTATTCGACAATAAACCAGCCATTTAATTGTAAACATTAATTTAACGACATGATAACGATGATTTTGCCATGATTAAAAAATGCTGAGAAAAAAAACAATCAAACTAAGCGGCAGAACTAAATACGTGTCAGCCTAGGCTTAGCTTTAATTATATCGTTTCATTTGACTGGAGAACAAGACCGATGATATACTATAGGTAGGCCCATGAAAATATGATTTTTTTAATGTTATTTTTTTCATTCCACATGAAGATAATATGAATTTCTCCTGTTAATATGACAGTTCACATTCGATACAAGCAAAGATATGCCTGTGCTAGATGTTTTGTACTAGACCTACCTGTGATTTGACAGAGGTCACATAATAATCTGTATTTTTGCATTACCGCTAAAAAGTGCACCGCGACAATCAATAATAAATTATTTGCCATTCCAACCCTCAATCCATAGGGTGTTTTTAATCCGTATCGATCCCGTTTCTAGTGCCAGAAAAAATAATCAATTTTTTGCAATTTTTTTTAATCGATTCTTTTTCTCAACTAGGAACGGGCCCAAACTATTCACTCCACTTCTTCTTACTCTGTATACATTTTTACATAATTACTGAGGTTGGATTTTAAAGGAAAGCCATCCAGGATGTGGTAATAGCTTAGGTGTGTTCCTTAAAGTTTAGAGCTTCACTTGCTGTCCCCATTATATAAAAAATGTGTAGTTAAGTTTAGTTTCTGAGTTTTGATTTTTGTGACATCAACATCAGTCCAAATCATTACAGTCATCATCTTTTTATTTTATTAAATAGTTGTTGGAATATACTTTGGAGCTTTTGTTTTATTGTTCCTCGCCCTCAATCACGTATACCGATATGGTGACAGCAGTTTATTACGAATACTCAGATACTACAGTACAGCAGTCAAGGTGTTAAGGTGTTGTCAAGAAAATAAGCAATTCAACAATAAAATCATACCATTTTTATAGAGGCATTATAGTTTATTTTATTAGATATGGAAATGAGACCTCCTTTCTGTGCCCTGAATACTTCTACCATGAAAAATGTCCACTTCCAATTCATTACAAAATGACACCCATGGAAATATGTATAGTAAAATTACAGGGTGTGCATATATTGCAACTCTCCTAGCTTTGAAATCTTGCTTCAATAAACCTGATGACTGTATTTGAGGCAAGGCATGGCAAAACCACCAAGTTGTCGCACAGGAAGTTATTGAGAAATAAGCAAATAAACAACAGCAAAAATTAAGAAATACATTGAAAATTATGGTCTATTTTGGTCAATAACTTTGGTTATAGTTGTCCGATTTTAATAAATGACCCCTCATTTTATAGCTTACAAGTGTAATATGGTTTCAGTATTAACTCAATTTTCCAATAACATGGTGGTTTTGCCATGCCATGCCCCATACTTATGAAACTAGCAGTAGGTTGAAAACATGCTACATCAATTTTTTTTTATGTTTTCAGCGTACTGGACACTGCTGACGAACATGGCCTTTGGAATTACTAGTGCTTTTATTATTGCATTAGAATTGTGTATAATACATACAGGTAAAGGATTTAATTATATTTTTGTTAAAATAAAAACTGATATCAAAATATCTTTTTCTTCATAAACATTGTCATGATGTAACATAAAATAATGACTGCTTCCAAACATTACAGTAAATATAACATTATTTTCTGAATAGATTGAAACAAAAGTGAAGTCTAGGCCAACAATTGTTTAGAATATGAATGTACACTTTTAGGTCAAAATGGAATTTCCATCATAAAACAATAAACATAATGACACACTCTTGTATTTCAGTATATCAATTAATATTATTGTATAACTTTTGACCGTTTAACCATTTGCCACATTTTCAAATGGTTTGTTTGACCACACTAAACGATTTTTCGAAATTAAATTCTCTAACTACAAAATCCACACCAAATTTGATCTAGCTATTTATATATTTAAATTTAAAGTATGTTTAATAAATGTTGTGTTTCTAAATACTATTTTTTTAGGTTATCCTGAATTCCATTACAAGTGGTCGGTTTACACAGTCAGTATTCAAAACATAAACTGGTTGGCTTCAAAGCGCATCTGCGAGTCTTCTGGAGGACACCTTGCTATCCTTACAACTGCCGATGAATTATCTGCTGTCTTTAACTACATAAAAGCCAATTACCCAGATGGTAAATACACAATTGGATTATCACGTGAAGCCGGGTTGGACAAGGATGTGGATTCCAACTGGAAATGGCTATCAGGAGAGGTGTTTAATTCTACAATTCCATGGAAAGCTAGACAACCAGATTTGCCATCTGAAATTCACTGTGTGGCAAGAATCCATAGTAGAGACATGGAAATGTATGACACCAAGGCGGATAGCACTTCGTTTCATCTCGGATATATTTGTGAATTATATTATAATCTTGATGAAAAATGTTAGTCATGGTCTCTGGAATATGATGATAAAATAAAAAATTCACTTACTCAGAGACAGAAATCTCTGAGTAAGAGAGTTATTTATTTATCTACATTATAATCATCATTGTAAAACTCTGTATCAAAGATTTTCAAGTAATTAGGCCTAAAAAAAATGTTATGTTGCCCAAACACAGAAAAATTTTAAAACAGGGTCGGTCGGTCGGATTTTGTTTTTCTTTTTTTTTAACCTATATATAGATATCCTTTGTGAAGATGACTTGTACTGACTAGTTTTTTAAATGTAAAATTACTGAAGGCAAAAGCACTCAAATAGACAGAACTGATGTATGAATTTTTCCCATTTTTATCAACAAAGTAGTGGCTCCGACACAGCGAGGAATTCAGATACAGTGAAATTGAGGTACTGTAGATCTAGGCGTCAACCTAGGCCTAATGTTATATTGATTTGTTTTGAGTATGGTCATTTTGACACCGCTAGATCGGCGAATAAGGGCAACCAAAGCTGAAATATTTGATTCGAAAAAATTTAGTACGAGCAAAAAAACAAAAAAAAAATGCAGACCCTGGATTTTCGCGATTTTTGGGTCAGTCGGGTTTGGGCAACATAACAAATTTTTTTTTGGCCTTACTACTGTACTATTATTCAGTAGATTAAAATGTACATAGTACTACAACCTAATGTACATGTAGGAAACTAACATAAAACAATAGAAATTAGGTCCTTTGATTGATTAAAGTATGAACCTTGACAAAGGAATGTGGCCTGTTCAAAATGAAAGCCTTATTTTTCGTTATTTTGATATATCCTATGACATAAAAAAATTCAAATTTACAAAACGAGATAGGATCCTTGGACATTTAGCCTCTGATGATTAGTGTCCTCAAATTATGTATAAACACATACTAATTATATTATTTTCAGAAACAATTTTTGAACCACTCTATATTTTCTTTTCTTTCTTTTTTCTTCTTTCAATCTTTTAGTTTGTATAACATTCTCATTATAATATAACCCTATGAATATTAATGTTTAATTTAAAATAAAAAAAATACACAAACTTTCATTTAAATATTTACATCATACATAGTCTGTTTTCTTTATATTTTCAAATCTCTAATTTATGTTTCAAGCCGAAGTTTTCTATAAATGGACGTCTTGTTCGAGGCAAGAAATCCTGCTTTCCACACCCAGTAGTTTGGTTCTTTATAGCCAATTGGGAAGTGAATTACGAACAGCAATAAAAAAAATGACCTTGTAGGAAATACAGTAAAAGGGGTATAATAAAAAAACAAAAAAAAAAAAAAACAAAAAAACAAAACAAAAAAAAAAACAAAGATGTACTCTACTTGTGAAACACTATAACCCCTTTCACACAGAACTGCAAACTGGGAATATTGCGGAAATTTATGAATGCTGGATTTGGTGTAAAAGGGTATTTTCCCTTCAATGCTGGCACAGTGCTGGCATTTGATAGACCATTTCAGACCCTAGACATATTACCGTTATATTACCGTCACTGCCTTTAGTCCTGATGTGTATGAAAGGTTTCTGTGCATATTGCCAGTTTACGCAGTGAAGCATAGCTAAAAAAAGGTCAAAGCTTTGAACCTCTATTCTCTAACCTCCAAGTCTGCCAATTTTACGCCTTTCGCTTGGAATCTTTCACACAGGAAACCGTCATATTACTGAATTTGACATTCTGTATGAAAGGGTTTAGACCATCAATAATACCAGTATGGTTATGGTGACATTGTGCTATTTTCAGAGCCAAAGGTAGCATAAGCCGAAAAATTTAAAATTGAGTTATGTATGAAATATGAAACTACAAATTATTAACTTTAACATACAATAAAAGCAGTTTCAAACAATATTTCTTTGCAAAATTTTGAACAATCAAAGTTCAAACATTTAGAATGTAAGTTTTTAGAAAACTGCATTTGAAAATTGCTTATCAGTATACTGTGACTAAGCAATTCTTGATCATATTTCGGAAAATAATTAATGTAGTATGAAAATTGAATGTTTAAACTGTATGTTTTTGAGATAAATGAAATATTGAACAATTTTGACCATTTACTTGTTTCTGCCTTTTGTGGAAAATTAGCTTTGCGATTTATGCCTCCTTTGGCTTGGCTCTGCCACAAATATAGAATGTCTCCGTTTACCTAGTTCTCTAAACTATGCAAATATCTAATCCCCTGCAAGGCACTAATACCAAATATGTATTTTTACAATGTTATTTAATGAGTTTGATATTGTTACACATTTCAGGGTACTCTGATTACTATTTTCAACTTGTTGAGCCTCATGGAATGCATCTCAATGGATCTGATTTTGGAATCACCATGGATGTCGCTTACATGAGATGTGCGATACTTTGTCGCAGACAAGAGAAGTGCCAAGGGTTTCATCTTGACGATGCTGGGTGTCAGATTGAGGAGAAGATAAGTGCAACCAACAAACAACATTACATCAAACGCATTATAAAACAATAGCTTTCTAAACACAGTGTTGCTGGAGTCCCAGCCTGTTTAGACACTAAATAACATTATCTGAACCATGCTACCAAAATATCATACCTTTACTTGGGAATGCATACTTGTATAATTCTGGAAATGGTGATAGTTTTACTGAATTTGTCTTTAACGTAGGCTAATTAATGTCAATGAATTTTTTTATCAGAAAAAGGTAATAGTGGTTGAGGGTTTTAATAATAACCTTAGTGATATTTTATGTTGGGAAAGTAAATTTCAAATAGCTGATATTGAGTACGTGGGCGTGGATTCCAACTTTGAGTGATGCACATGGTACTGCCAGCTGTTTGAACAATGTTCTCTATACTCAAGTGTCTCACATGAGAATGATATGTATGTTCTTTATGATAACAATCGATCCTACCAACTTTGTATTTAATTATGATCTTGATTGTGTATACGCCGACTATAAAACCAATGCATATTAAAAATTGAGCAGGCACAATAAAATTGGAGTAAACTATATAATAGGAAAGATCCACCTAACACCATTAATTTTTTTTTTGTATTCAACAATAGCCTGTTGATCATATTAAAACTGCTCTGATAACAAGCAATAGTAATCCAAACATTGCTGTCAGTGACTTTTCTATGAACAGTTATCTGAATTTGATTGACAAGTGCAGACTGGCTATGGTTTCTGATTAGTCAATACAGAATGATAGACAGGGCCATTCAAGTATAGGAAGCATTAGCTTTACCGTAATCTGGCCTTTACTGCAGTGTTAGCATTTTTGTAAATTTTATCTCTGACATTTTGTAATTTGTTAAATTGTACGTGTAATTGGAACCCTATTAAAAACAAGCGGGAATAGTATCGGCTTAATGGGTAATTCTGGTGTTCTATAAATTTGATTAATATGTGAGTACCAAATAAATAAATATAAAATGAAATAAAAATCAAATAAAAAGATGTGACATTTTCAATGCTTATGCTAATCTCAGGCTATTTTAGATACAAATAATCATATGTGTATGTTTATGCTATATGGATTTTGAATGAAATTTTCTACTGTTAGTTGATGAATTTGTAAACTGTTATGAAAATTTGGGGGTGCAATGTATGTGACTAAATAAGCCATTTCAAAGTTTCAACTGCACATGTACAGATTAAGGTCAAGTGACTAATCATTGCGCGGCAATTATATTCCTTTTATTAAGAGCCGAGCGTCATTTTATTACTTGGCCTTGGTAATGCAGTTGCAACCATGAAATGGAATATTGAGTATGCTTCGACGTCACACATTCAAACTTGGAGATATTCAGGGTGCTATTGTCAACATAGAAACAGGGTATAGCCGATTTGATTGGTTGGAGTCTGGACACATTGGGTTTTAATAGGCACTGCCATACCACTATATTTAGGGTTATGAATGCAACAGAAGTTCACCATCTACTTGTTAAATAAATCTATGCCAACTCCTTGGAAAAACAACACCCTTCAACTAGGTAGGTCTACCATGCTAAATTACTAGGGAGATCTACCTAGTAACTAGGTAGTATATAATTACCATGTTTGTTGATTATTGGTGATGTATGGTGATTAAGTAATTGCTTGTTTGTTATGATGTCAGTTCTTATTAGTTACTCTCAAAGTCCCATTGAGTAATACAAATGTTGCTATTACTCCATGGTTGTATGGCTGCATTTTGCTACAGTATGAACTTGACAAGGCAAGAGAAGAGCTTGTGTTAATTGAGAGATTCATTGTGTTGGGTTTTAATGCGATAAAAATTTGTTTATGTAGTGAATGGCAGCAAAGAAAGTGGATGGGTCACCTGCTTGATATGCAGACACATATCTGCGTCTGCATATCAAGCAGGTGACCTGGGTGGTGGTTTTTATATGGTTAACTTTAACTACCTATGTCTACCTTCTCATTGAATTTATCTACCATGTTAACAGAAAGACCACAGTTCAATCTGCACTGTTGTGTCTTTGTCAAACATTTTTTTACAATGGTTCCACAATTATCAGATGATAATATGTTTGTAACCACCAATGGTAGAGACTTGGTTTTGGTCTCAAATTCTTCACAATATACACATTTTTATTCACTCAAATGGACAATTTTACATGGAAACTGATTTTTTGATCTTTGACATTGTATCATGCCTCTAGAACTATTGGTGTATGGCTTTTAAATTGCTCAGAACATACATATGAGGCGTGACACGGCAAAACCATCAAGTTGTAGAAAAATTCAAAATTGAGTTATGAGTAATCATATTAGACCTTCTACAACCTTTAAAATGAGGGGTAAATTATCAAAGTTGGATATCTGTAACTGAAGTTATTGTACAAAATATACACACATTTGCTTTGTTTATATTTCCTGTTGATTTGCTGATTTCTCAATAACTTCCTGTGCGACAACTTGGTGGTTTTGCCATGCCTAGCCTCATATGTATACATTTATATGAGAAACACTGATCTAAAATGACAGGAAATGCAATATATGACCTTATATAGTGTCCAACGTTGGTCTTGTCAACATGAGGTACTTATATATCAGCAACCATCTATCGTAGAGTCTTCCTTTTGATCATAAAACTTTTACAAGATACACTTTCCTATTTACTCTAATGAACCATTTTGTTAAAAAAATAACCAAAATGGCCTTTCTGACCTATTTTGGCCATTGAACTGAATGTGGAATATATCAATAACTTCTAATCATCGGAACTACATATACTCTGGAGCAAAAACAACACTTACGTTTCTGACATCAATCTGACACTTTCATGGAAGTGTTGACACATCCAGACACATTGCTTTCTGATGTCATCTTCCAAGTCCATATCCTCAAGGAATCTATTGGCAACCATCTGTAAAGCATCCGGAGGCCAAGCCTACAAACAGAAAGTTAAAAGCAGACATAATAAAACTGAAAGTTGCATAGCTGAATGTATTTCACTCTTCAAACTTAGGAGATACACTTCAAACCAGATGTGAAAAGAGTTCAGAATACCAACTCACATGTTTGAATCACCAAACTACAATAGCCAACCATACTCACAATGATGGTAAGCCTAATTACAAAGCTTTGGATTTCAACATCAGAATAAATGGTTGCTTAGAAGCAGAAGAATGAGGCTAGAAAAAGAACTGAAGAAATGCATTTTTTTATTTCTTGTGTTGGTGAGCTGATAAAAAAAAAAAAATTGTCCGCATATACACAAAAACCAGCTCTATGCATCAAATGATGTAGCAATTATTTAGGGAAATGCTTTATCTTAACAGGTAAAATTTTGTGGAGGCAAACCATGTCTGACAAAAGCCTTAAATCTGTGTTAGAAAACATCAGGTCAGCTTGCTCAATCCCTTATTAACACCCTTACTATCTCCTAAAAACTATATCATGAATGCTGAATAATCATCTACTGCTATTGCACATGCTTAATTTATAATTATTCTTAAGAAGTTTGCAAAAATTCTTGCCAAATCCTTTGCAAACGTTAGGAAGATTACGAAAGTTTCAAAACAATTACATCTGCACATTATAAAAATTAAACCTAATAAGAAGCAATAAAATTATGACATGCATTATTATTACATATTAATTGCAGTTTTTAGAGGCTCACTTGTACAATGATATATCAAATATCACTATTTTGCATGTTCAGTACCTGAAACCAATCTATGGTACAACAGTTAATGAGTGAAGGAAACATTCTGAGTCTGTTCCTAAATGCATCTCCAATAGGACTCATAGCAAGCACCACATGCAGGTTACGACGGACACGCTCAATGAAGTAGTTGTACATTGACAGGGGTGTCGCCTCTATCTTTCTCCCCTGAAACAATACAAAAACAAATAATTAGTCAACATTAAATTCAATCTGATTCAACATTTATTTATTATTCTTCTTCCTACTTCAACTTCATGCATGTCTTTCCATTTATTCCTGGCAGGATGATTTTGTTTTTTTTTTGTAGTTAATGTGTCCTATTTTTTTGTGTTGTATTCAAGTGTTACAGTATTCATTTTATATGCTTACTCCATGCTGCTTGATGTGTTAGATGAGTGTTACTTGGTACAAAAACAAATAAGTTTTAAAAATATAGCTCAAAAACATGTTTATTGTAAATAAAATTAAATGGAAAGTTTTTAATTATAAAAAAGGAATTAATAAACTTAACAAAACAAAATAATCTCATTTTTATAGAATTGTGGCTTTCTGTCTATTTTTGTGGATATCTCAAAATAAGCTACCACACAACACAAGTCATATTGTCACAACACCTCACAAATATTATTGCCGATTTATAAAGTTCCCCAAACATATTTAAGCTATTGGGGTTCAAACATTCGTACATTAGTATCTGAAAATGATAATTAGATAATTATGTATAACAATACCTTCACATATATGCAATACTGGCTCTACATTCTAAATATATGAACAGCTCAAGAAAAGTGAAATGCAAGTCAAAAATCTATTTTTTCCCAGATTTATATGCTATCTGATTTATATGCTATCTGATTTATATGCTATCTGATGTGTTGTTTAATCTTTACAAAATACCAATATTAAAATGTTACATGAAAGTAATCTGACCATGTTTATCAAAGTATGCTTGAAAGTTCAAGTTATGAATGAATGTTAGTGTTATATTTAAAAATATAACATTAACATATTCAATAAAAACACTTTTAAACTTTTATTGATAAATTTCAAACAGGATGAAACTTACTCTTGATTATAAATTAGTTATAGATTCCAAAACAGGGACACCCATTTTTCAATCAAGATCTTTAATGTAAATAGCACTTTGTTTGCTGGTGAGGAGATCCGTGACTTATGTTTCACTTCTCTGAGCATTTTATAGTTACAGTATATCTATAAGTTCATACATAAGCTAATCTATGATTCTTTTATGAAAGCAATGATTCTAATATTATACAGCTGTTATGATGTTGGTATATTTTATATTCCATGCTCCGTCCACCAGAGAGTAACTACGAACTTCGAGAAGAAAACTGATCATGCTTCTAACTAAATTTCATATGCTGCTTTATGAGTATATGGTTTGATTTGCTTGACGTGATGTAACATTGATAACCCTTGAAAGTCTGAGGTCACCTTATGTTTAGTGGGGTCTTCCTGGTGGTAATGGGGCAGTACACCAGGACACAATCCTTTATGCTTTTCAGAATATCACAGAGTAAGGGGTGAGTTATTTTATTTTACATGTGGAACCAATGATTTAAAGACCATATGACATGCATTATAAAATGTTTTATATTAATTTTAAAATGTACTTCACATTGCTTTAATTCAGTTACAACATGTCCATGTTCAAATATATAACAAGGGGGTTTTAACTGACATAAAAATTAATGCCATTACATACTTAGAATGCCCAAAACAAAGGTCAAATCGGTATCTTACTATACTGTTCGCACATGATATTTGGGTGTAGTTGTAGTTAGTACCGTATATTTTGGTGTATAAGTCGCACCTTTGTATAAGACGCACCCCAATGTAGACGGAAAATTTCGTGATTTTT
>JAOTQE010051817.1:0-20879 GCA_025631205.1 Nesometra sesokonis
CTTTGTATTTGTTTATATTTCCTGTTGTTTATTTGCTTATTTCTCAATAACTTCCTGTGCGACAAATTGGTGGTTTTTCCATGACTTGCCTCATATTATTATTTTATTATTATTATTATTATTATTATCATCATCATTATTATTATTATTATTATTATTATCATAATGATTATTATTATCATAATGATTATTATTATCATTATTATCATTATTATTTAGGTGATTTGTATTAGATTTGTATCAACCCCTTGTTTCATTACGTGTACATTCCCATTAGAGAGTTTGATTAATTTTACCCTACATTACGTGTACATTCCCATTAGAGAGTTTGATTAATTTTACCCTACATTTTCAAAGAAATCTTAATTTAGAATTAACCACCTCACTGACTTATCACATTAAATGTTTATAAATGATAGGAATATACTGTACAGCTAAGCCATCAAGTGGAAACTAATCCAAATATCCATTGTGATAAGACTTGACAAAACTTTCTAATGGGGGTGTACACCTAATGTTTTTATGTAGGATGTATTCAATTAGGTCTATTTTTGTTTCGATATCAGTATGTACCATTTTGTTTTAATTTACATTTTCGTTTTTTTTCAGTTTAAAATAGGCCTAACCAAGGAACAAATTAACTGTTCTCTGGCCTAACTAGTGCAGGCACTAACCAACAATACTAGAACCGCGACACGACTTACCCAAGGAGGTTACAACTCCATGGCATAACCACATAAAACCCTCCGACTTGTTAAACATCTGTTCGCAAACTTTAATTAAATTAATTGCCAACATTCTAAAATGCTACAATCTATGATTTATAATTTACAATAATTTAAAAGTAATAAACATCAATGTTGAATTTATAGGCATATCAACTACACAACAAGATTGCCTTACATCATCAAGGTCAATTTAGGGCCACAAATGTCTATCTTGTCTCATTAGGCCTATTTGCAATTGAATGATGTAATCAGAATAGGCAAATGCTATTTAATAACTATATCGATAAAACGATACAAATGGGAATCGCTATCGTTATCAATTTCAAATCAATTATTAATATTATCAGAACGGTCAAATTTTCATAATAGGCCTAATAATAATAATAATAATAATAATAATAATATTATTATTATTATTATTATTATTGTTATTGTTATTGTTATTGTTATTGTTATTGTTGTTGTTATTATTATTATTATTATTGTTGTTGTTGTTGTTATTATTGTTATTATTATTATTATTATTATTAATGGGCATATTTTTTTACATCAATTTAAACCATTCATTGGATTAGGCATACTCAATACAGCGAACAAAACTAAACAATGCTACTGAGTGCAGGGAGGTATTTTATACCACCCTGCTCAGTGACTGTAGCCAATTGAGTATAATATTTAATTATTAATTGATTCAAAACTCTTGTTATTACAAAAATAGACAACTTGCCAGAGGCTATACTCGAATTGCTTCCTATATCACAATCACTTAATCCACGGAACTCAAGAGCAACTGAAACGAGTGGTTCACTCAACGGCACGTCCTCCGCATTTTATGCGCAAAGTTAAGGAGCGCAGTTTGTAACGTGCAGTTTGCGCACTATAGCACATCCTGCATTGTTGATTTTATACCCTAATCTGGTTCCTTAACGACTAGGCATACACTATTATTTCGTCTGATTCCTTCTAGGTCTATCATATTCATAGTCTATCTATAAATCTTACTATCATCTAAGAAAGTATAATGCATACTCCAAGCAATGAGATACACGCCATCGTGACAGGATTCAATATTTCGACATAAATTATGTCATCATCAGGAATGGATTCCTTACTTTCTTACTTAAAGTTGATTAGTGGACCTTTCGGATTACTATCATTTGTCCTAAAAATATGTTCCGTATCGGTACGTTTTAAACCAAGTCAACGTAAGTGTACACTGACAAAAGCGCACGTATAATAGTAGCGCATTGTTTTCAGCGAATCAAAAGCTCTCAGTCGTTTCCGGAGGGCTCTATCTGCAGCGCACATTTTGTAACTCCAATTTAGAAGACAACAATTAATTTTTATATAGAACAAGTCACATATGGACAACACTAGTTTAAATTTGAACAATCCATGCCGAGTTCAATAATCGCAAATTAAAAACAAAACAATACTACTAACAAAACTGATACAAACAATTGGCGAAGACCGACGAACTCCATGCAGTCCAGTTGAACAAATGTTATTAATTTAGGATGTAAACAGAAACAGAAATTACCGTTTTATTAAAAAGACCAAAGTGGATTCGTCACCGTTATTTCCAGGGGGTTTTATTTGGAATTGAGTGGTGGACAGTCGCTAAAGTTTTAAAAATAGATATTGTAGTTAAAAGTAGTGTGCGGGACACTTGGGCGATTGTTTGCAAACGCCTACATGGAGGTGGCACCCTGTGAATATTAGAAATTTGATCACAGCTGATTAGGCAAATGGAATATTTATTTTGCATATGTAACTCTTGCTATGGCCTAACGCGCTTGGTATCCCAAACGCGGTGGAGTAATCAGTTTGTTTGATCCATGTCACACGTTGATTGGTTGAAACAACACAGTTAAGCGTTGGTTAATTAGATTTAGGAACCAATAAGAAACAAGATTGACCAATTAGCGTGACTAACGACATTACTGACAAGTGGCGGATGTAATTCGCCTCTCCTCTTCCCCTAAGGGTCATGATGAATACGAACCTAGTTACGTAGTAACCAAGTGAGATAAGCGGGATGAAGTACACACAAGTTAACACATGGTCCTAACGCATTACTGAACGCCAGACGTGCATTGCATCTTCGGTAGTATAGTATCAAAACAGAGGTAAACTCTTTGGCATAGGACAGTGTACAATTTGAGTTTGGGAGAATATAGCATCAACATGACTATGTCAGCATCCTCCGATCTGCTTGGTTCCCTTCAGAAACTTGCAGGGGTAGAATTGAGCCCACCTCGAAATCCAGGAAAACCGCTAACATCGTTTTTAATTAAGGATATTTTGACTGGAAGTGAATGCAAGAAGATACAGAAATTAGAAAGATCGGGGCAGGTAATAAGCAGGGCTGATCGGTGTACTCTGTCCATCCCCAGCCTCACCCGTAAGCACTCCTCAAACCGAGATGCCAACGGTGGATCACCTCTTTCTGCGTTAGAGGAACTCACCAACAAAACATTCACGGGACTTGAAACTGGGATTTTGAAAGCCGCTGAAGGTAACTATACACTATACCATTTTAATAAATTTCACAATACATTAATCAGTTAATTAAATCATTATATTTCGTTATTTAAATTCTTCATTTTATCTGAATTCGATAAGTTTATAAAAGTTATATATATCAACAAAAAAAAAATAACCTAAATTAAACATTACAACACTAAATCGTTGGCTGTTTTATAAAGGAACAATTTATACAGAGCGTTCCTTTTAATTCTAAAAATAGGCATAATGCTTTCTTGTATAGTTTTGAATTGAAGTTTTTATTATATCGTGGATCTATGTATTGGTTTTTCAAACATACACAGGCCAAATACAAAAATTTGTTACAGATAAGACTGTAATTTCATAATCTTCCATTCCACGGAATTGTTTCCGATTTTTTAGAAGTTTATTAGGAGTTTTATGAATTTTATGACTACAGAATTATAAAAATACATCCAACGAATAATATAAAAATGGAACGTAAAAATGTCAAAAAATGCATCCTTCACTAGGCCACCGGTACCATTCCATTCACACAAACCAGACCCGTGAGTTCGTCGACATAAGTTAACCATGAATTGTAACAACAACGGACTTGCTAGGCATACAGATACACAATGTTGGCACTTTACTATGAAAAGAAAAGAAATAACCTAAATTTGAAATCACATGATCTCTTTATAATAAAGTTCATTATAAATAAACCAGTTGATTTAAAATTTAGGTTATTAAAAACGTGACTAAAGTTATGAACTTCAAAAAAAAAAGTGGGTGTAGTTTGTCTAGAATGCTTAAAGTTGTTTTGTTGTATTGTCTACCTTGAGAGCCCTTTGTAAAGTTTTGTAAGGTTAACATGATATTTTTGCATTATCAAGCGCAAAATTCGTGGTACAAGTTTTTTTTTAATACAAAAGCTATTATGTTTATAAGTGTTTATCTTAATTGCAACTTATTTTCAAGATTAATTTTCTTTATCCATTGTCTTGTGACAGACTTTAAAATTAGTTATAGGCCTACGCCAACTAGGTCAATATTACTATCTGTACAACTTTTGAATTGCTTCTAGTATAACATTCACTTTATGGGCATTGAATATAAAATCAAAAGTAGTTTTATATTGGGCTACATTATCCTTATTCCAATGTGATGTAGAGTGAAATCATGACAACACGAATAGGCACTAACTGTTATGCGCACATGCAAAAAGGCGCGCGAAGAGACGCAAGACGCGTGCGTGCAGTGACGGACAAATAGGAGCGTCCACATTTTTTTTTCGACGCGCACCTTTCTATACGCGCGCGCCTTTCTATACGCACGCGTAACAGTTTGTCTCTTCGTGTGTCACTGATGAAATGAACAGTGACAGAAATTTCCAACATTAAGTTTCATACCCAAATTTTAATTTTCTATAGGCCTAGGCCTAAGGATATTGGTGTTTTGACGTTGTGTGGGTTTTGGTAAATAGGCCTATCTGTGGGTTTTTGTAAATTTTGGTAAATTTACCAAAACCTTGTGGGTTTTGGTAAATTTGGGTAATAATAATACCAGCCTACACGATTAAGCAATCAATAGGAATTTGGTACGGTAATTTCAGGCAATGTTGTGCTTTCAACAATCTTTATTTACTTTTCTGACACTAACCAATTTAAATAATTTAACGAAATGTTCCAATGAGAAGTGAGAATTATAAGTTTAAAGAACACGTTTACATTAAAATATGGTGATACTATAAGTCTAGTATTAGTAATAATTTAAGCACGAACAGAATCTGTGGTTTAAGCAACGAAATAGAATAGGCACAGACCTATGTGTAAGGTAAAAGTATTTCGGCTAGGCATATTTATAATACAAAAACTACTTCAGTAACGCAGATGCACTACTTCTTTTAATACTTAGGCCTAATATAAATAATTCATTTAGAAGAGGCGCAATGAAATAGTAAATTATAGATGTGTTTATTTGTTAATTTAATGATCAGTTTTTAATTAAGTTTAGCCAATGTCAAAAAAGTAAATTAATTTGGAAACAATTAACTTATTACGCAAGGTATACTACAGTATTCAAGAACCACTGAACCGTTTTGAAGAAAATGCTACAGATGTTTTACTTTTCACTTAAACAGGGTCGAGATGGAAAGATTTACATTATAGCCTATTTTGATAAATTCTCCGTTGGTACCGTAAAAACTTTGTAGGCCTACAGTATATCCTAGTTGTTAATAAGTAGAAATATGCCTATCTCTATGACGTGAAACAACTGTTTGTGTCTGTAATAGGGTAAGTTAATAACTAGGCCTACCCAGAATTAGCTTAAATTTTTCGAAGATGACTTACTATGGGCGACCATTACCACATTATTACTACATAGAGAATAAACTATGAAAGTATGGCGAGATCTCCTATAACATATTGTCATTTCGATGGCTCACCATATCTAATTGTTAATAAGTATTGTGGATGAATGTTAATTCGTCAAATTAAGATTTATCAAGACTAGAGCTGTTGCACCTGTGTATGTGTTTCTATAAGCACTACCACCCACCGCTAACACTCCGCCAATGTTAATATTATGTTACCAATATCTGCTACAATACGATACACGTATGGACATTGTTATTTAAAAAAATCAAGTTTTGGAAATTAATATATAAATTGATTAGATACAGGCCAGGGTAATCATCCATCTATCTATGAGATGTTGTATTTACTATTTTACTCTATCCTGACGTATCGTGTCAATAGCCTGTCTAGGGTGTGACATATTGGAATTGGTATATTTAATATGGGTTAGGTTAGCATAATTCATCGGTTTGTTTATTTTATTTTTTCAGTTGTCTATTTAGACGTATCGTATTTACTTTTAGACTGATAAGGATGTCATTGTAGTGAGGTTTTTAACTAGATGATGAATAGGTCAGTCGTGGCATTGGTTACATACAGCTACATTTTACACATTTCTCATTTTGTAAAATTTCTATTTTACAAACACATTTCAAATTGAAATCTTGCATTAGATAGGTTAGGCCTACTAGCTGATTACATAATCTTACCATAGATGACTGTTGTTTTTATTGTAACTAAACTAAAAAGCAGTTTTCATTTACCAGAAAACCAAATGCGTGTTCAAATTATAAACCTTCTCTTTATTATAAATTCATTTACGAACTTCGTATTAGCAAATACCTTCACCAAATGGTTAAATAAGGACGGTAGCAGAGTGGCATTTAAAGACAGGGGCGGATCCAGAGCTAGAAAGAGGGGCAGGATGCCAAGTTCATAGCTCTCCCTTCCCTGGATCCCTTAAAGATGTAGGCATATTTTTACTTAAAATATAATTTGGAAAATAACATGCTTATTTCGAAAAAAAATATGTCATAACCTTAAAAGCAGAAATTAGAGGGTTTAGGCATAGGCCTAAATGTTATCCCAGGGAACAGTTCCTGTTCCCTGGCTATCCTAATCCAGTGATTGTTAATACTAGGATAATCAACAACAAAAACATTTCAAGAGCTGTAAACTTACAGGTTTAAATAGACACACTAATTTTTTTTCATAAGTTCTCAACTTTTAGGTTACTTTCGAAGATAATTTAAAAGAATGTCTGGTCATATTCAAGTACATAATGTCCTATTACATTTTAATTAAAACTTCTGAAAATAAAGTACTGTATGTAGATAAGCCATATAAAAATACAACAGGCAAGAAAAGATCAAACAGGTGAAAATACCGATGCAAAAGTGTAAACAAATCATCCTATATAACATTTCTGAATTGTGTCATGGTATCGAATATTCAATATAATTGAATACAATTTTAATTATAAATATTAGGCCTATAATATAAACTAATTAGCAAAATTATCTTATGGAAAGATATTTCGAAATGGTGATTATAAAGAAGCATATCTGATGAATTATAGGCCTGGTAATAATGGCTTAGTACAAACTACTACACTAATTCCATTTAGGCTACCGTATTAATTAGTTTAGACCTAGTAGGCCAAAAATATTCAAAACGACTAGATGATAATGTAGGCCTATCTATCTGCGAATTTACCTTAAAAATAGTTTTTTCTCCAAAATTAATTAGATGGGCCTATTGGAGTTTTTCACATTATGACATTCAGATGAGTGTTTGACTCATGAAGTTATAGGCGCATTCTTTTCAAAATCCTTAGCAAAAGTTAAATTTTTTTTGCAATTTACCTGTTTATTAGGCCTATTTCTAAAATAATAAACATGGTTAGTTGACTGCATACGGTACCTCTTTAGTTTAATTATCGATTAAAAAAACGGTAAAATTATTAAACAGTCTTAGATTGCGTAGGCGATTGTTTTATTTCTCTTGTTGGTAAGCTAGTAGGTTTTACAAAAGCAGAGCAAATACAGATCCATTCGCTATATTTTCAGGTTCCACCAAAAAATAAATAAATAAATAAATTAGGCCTATGTTATTATTTTGTATTTTGTTAATGCTTTGAAGTAATACAATGATATAAATATTGCAGATCAGTATCATAATTATAAATTTGAATGCGTTATACTGTAGGGCTAGTCAAATTTAAAATGTTTTAATTTCACTTTTGAATGAATGGGTCTTCAAATTGTTCTAAGAAACTTTGATATACAGTCCCATACTTGTAATTGCGCAACTGTGAAAGGATATCTTAAACTCTATTAAAATAGGCAGTTTAAAGATGTATTGCCAGTTGAAAATGACAAAAAAAATGAATGACATTAATTTTGAAATTAACTTGCTCATAATAAAGTAACATCAAATTTAAGAACTTGACAATAGAAATTAGTGTATTCAAATTGTTTAGTAACATTTTTACAGTGAGAAATGATAAAAATTTAAGAGGCTTCCAGCCTTTTTGAGGTGTTTTGCTGATTTTTAACATATAAAATTTCAATATTGGGGGTAAATAATTTTAAAATACCCTAATTTCTAGTTTCATGGTCATAACTTATATATTTCTTCGAAACTAACAAGTTATTTTCAAAATCCATTTTTTGTCATTTTTCAAGTGACAATAGGCCTACATCTTTAAAACGAATTAAAAAAAATATTTTGTCAAATTTCTTACTTGAATTTGTTGTGATTTTTACGGGGTGAAATTTATGGTATTCTTGAATTACTTTCTGTTGACTGAACGTGGTATCATTATGGTGCCTTTTGATTCGAGTATTGATTGATTGTTCGTCGAAATGTGTCCAGGTTGCTGCTGGCCATATATCATTCTTAAGGAGCTTGACCCCTTGCGTCTATCAAATCTACCAGTATTAATGATTACTCCATTTACTTTACAAACCATCATAAAAAAATTAAAAAAAATATTAACGGGGAACAGAACTCCATGGATTAAAATTTCTATGGATAGGCTTACAGAACAATTAGTTGTAAACTAATTGACAAAATTTCACAACATTAGGACCATAAAATACTGAAGGAAACCACATTCTAAGATGGGTCTTAAATCAAAATTTGGGTCTACTACTCATATTACACAATTCTATTTTAAAGAATAGGAAAATTACAGATTTTGAACGGGCTGTGTTGGAAAACCATATACAAAATTTCATTAAGAATTACCTGTTATAGTGTAAATTTGGTTGATTTTTTCATTAATGTTACGGTAATTATATTTGTAAAATGATTTTGGTTTCCAAGCACAACCCTTTAAAAAATTCTAATTTTCCTATTTTCAACATTGTGTAATTTGAGTAGTAGACCCAAGTTTGATTTGGGACTCACTTTCCAACATATTTTCGGCATTATATCATTGTCTGGATGTTGTGAAATTTTGTCAGTTAGGTTGCAACTATAGGCCTAGGCCTACTTATTATATAGATTTATCCATAGGCCTAAACATTTCAATACCGGAGTTACCCTTTAAGTATTTTTATTTGTTCTAATTTTCTCAATAGACGTACTGGTACTTAATTAATATTTTGATTTCATTTTATGAATTTAATTATGATTGTTCATTGGAATTTGTTCAGGTTTTTCATGAGCATTGGCCTATAAGTCTACCAGCCCATCAGTTTCAATTTCCAAGTCTTAAAAAATGAATAAAGATTAATAATTTACCTTTGAATAGGTCTATTTTGTAAATAAATATTTTTCATGATAGGGCCTAACTATGGTTCGGTTCTCTTGTCGATCTATCGCATGAATTTGTAATTTAAATTCGTTTTGTAACATTCTTTCTAAATTGAGTGCATGATGATACGGTTTTTAGCCAACATTCAACAAAATGCCTAATATGTCGTTATAAATTACAACAAAATCATTCAAATTAATGTTAACATGAGCTTGATTAAAGATCATGCAATTTAATAATAAAATACAATCACTAGGCTATCAATTGATATTACCTTACAACAATCAATGTAAATAATGTTACGGAATATTACCGTATCATGACTGGATGGAGGGCCCAGTAAAAAAGTGATATCCCTAAACCTAGGCTCCTATACCGTAGCTAGAGGTGAAAACATTGATAGATTCGGTGATTTAACGATAGACCTAGGCTATCTCAAAATTGTACTAACGTAACAACCCATTTTTTTTAGTACGGCACATAGATCGGTCTATTTATCTCGATTATGTTTGTCTAAAATTGATATCTACGCGTATGATTCTGATTCATTAAAAATAATCGTTTTATAAAACCTGGATGACTGACACATCCAACATAAACCAGGTATGCATTTGCAAGTGTGAACTTAAAAGCTAATTTATCGGTAAACTGTTTGATTGACTTAATGACGGTGAATCATGTGTAACTCTGTTTCTTTTACTCTTTATTTCTCCACCAACCTGCCAACGTCTCGGACATTCCATATCAAAAATCGGAAGTCCACACCCAAATATGGATGATATAAAAGTGACGGTACGGCAAGGTCAAGCAAATATAATTTTGCAATTATCCAGACAGCTTAAGTATAAAAAAGTCAAAATTGGTTCAAATTGGCCAATTAAAAAATGGATAAAAACAATTAGGTATTGAACAAAGGGCGACCGCCTCTAGTTCTTGTTTCCGTTTATCCCAGTATTAGTCCAATTAACTGCCTGTCGATCGATTGCTCCTTACTAACTGTTAATCATATGGGAAGCATATGAATAATTATAATTATAAAATTGTGCTACTTTTTACCGACTTTGAACAACAGAATGCCATGCGCTCAATGTGTTAAGTGACCATGGATTATTTCATCAGTGACAGCATGCGTTGGGACACAAGCTGTTACGCGCGCGTGCAGAAAAGCAGACGGATTATGAACACTCCTATTGGTTAATCTCTGTATGCGCGCGCTGTGCGTAACTTCACGCGCCTTTCAGTACGCGCAATAAATTATTTGTGACGATTCGTGGTGTTAATAACCATGTATTTTTATAAATACTTTGAGTTCATTAGAGTTTAACCACTTGATGAATAAACAGAGAAAACCTGTCTCCATTACTTATAATTTCAATCATTATTATTGAAGATGAGTGTAACTTGCGGTGTTTCGTGAGTGGACAGAGAGGCTAACAAGACCTTCCATTTTATAAGAATATTTCCGTCCGAAAAACGTTGGCAGTGTTTCCCTAAATTACATCTATAATTTTTTAGAGTCTTTGATTGACATGTTTATCCTAGGATCATCGAATGGCGAGTGCACATGTAACCTTTCTCTAAAATTAATTTTTATACTGCATTTGACAAAATAAACAATTTGTGTTGCGTTCAACAAAAATAGCTAAATTCGTTTGAAGCGATCATGTGAGTAAAAGTATAGATGATATAAAATAGTACAAATGGTAAAATTTAGATAAATTCTGGCAATTGTGTACCCTATAATTAACTTATTAAGGTGCATAAAGCATGAAACAATACCTTAGTGAAATATAACTTTATAACTAACCGCACCAGAAATTTATTTATCTGAGATCAAATTTAAAATAAGGAAACTTTTGATATAAAAGTGAACATTAATAATTTTCAGCTAGCTTTCATTGCAACCTATACATTACGTTGTAAATTGTGGGCTATAAAACAATGTATTTATATGTGGAGATTGAAATATGTATAGCTTTTTGAATTACTTTGGCATCGAATGACGCCATCGTTGGTACTATGGTCTCTGGATAATTCACAACTGTCCCTCGTAATGTTTCACCTTAATTTGAAATGTTGAAAACTTGACATCGTTTTAATGATATATTTTTCTCTTTTTTTATAGCTGCTGCTACTCATGGAAAGAGGGACGCTATCACGTTGTTCGCGCGTCAACCGCCAAGGAAAAAACGCAAATCAAGAACCGCTTTTACCAATCAGCAAATCTTTGAGCTGGAGAGGCGATTTTTATACCAGAAATACCTTACACCGGCTGACAGAGATGAGATTGCGTCGTCACTGGGTCTTACGAACGCGCAAGTGATCACGTGGTTTCAGAACCGACGAGCAAAATTAAAACGGGATCTTGATGAACTTAGTGCTGACGTGTCAGCGACGGGACCAATTGACGGTTCAATTGACGAAACAGGTTTACGAGTTGACTCCGAAGACGGCGTTGAAAAAAGTCAAGTGTCAATTCATTTAAATGGAACAATTGTAAATTGCACTTCAGAGACAGACTCAAACGATGAAGTATCTCACACCACAGATCTTAGAACGATAGAACGCGAGAATCAAGACGGTCGCTCAGACGAATCGTGTGACGAAAGCGAATCTGAAGACATGATGGCGGTTACGATGTACTCAGATAAAGAACATGCGTCATGAGAAACATTTAGTAAATTAATTAACAGTAATGTAAAAAATGTAAATAGTAATGTGTATAATATTATATATAAATACATTTCCGTCTGCATACGGTTGACAAGAATCTTTCATCGTATATAGCCTTTGCTTGCCAATTCAACCAGGATGTTCTTTGAAATTTAATTTCTTTACATTTCCCTGATTAAATCAAGTTTACTGTTAAAATCGTACTACATTAAACGGCAAACAATTAAAAATTAAATTAGTGATTTTAATTGGTAGATTTTAACTTGTTTGTACAATTTCTACTGAAATGAAATTGTAGCAAAGATTTTTAAGTTGTCTCAATACCTAATTTCTATATTCACTTTATAAACTTTATAATTAGGTTCATTGTTCCTAACGATGATCAAATTTTATTTTCAAAATAATGAATTGTCATGACTTACTGAATTGTGGTTCAATAGGCTATAGCATTTAGGCATATCTTTAATTTTCTTTGATATTTTTGTACAATCGACGTCATCATATCAGTGTTTTGATAGATGTACTGTAAGGCTTATACTGTATAATTAATGAGAAAATTAAAGTCAGCTTCCGCTTTTGTTATTTTCTTCTAAAGCTTCTTGAGCTTGAGAAAGTATTGAAGAAATCTATAAAAGCAAAGCTTGTCTAATAGCTCTTCAGGCTTGAGAAGCTATTGAAGAAATCATCAACAGCAGAAGCTGATACAATAGCTTCAATCGTAATATTGAGAAGCTATTGAAGAAATTACTACAAGCAGCAGAAGCTAGCTTTTCAGGCTTGAGAAGCTATTGAAGAAATTATCAAAAGCAGTAACTGCTTTATTAGCTTCTTAAGCTTGAGAAGCTTTTGAAGAAATTACCAAAAGCAGAAGCTGTTTCAATAGCTCTTAAAGATTGAGAAGCTATTGAAGAAATCATCAACAGCAGAAGTTGATACAATAGCCTCTTAAGATTGAGAAGCTATTGAAGACATTACCACAAGCAGCTTAAGCTGGTTCTGAAGCTCTTCATGCTTGAGAAGCAATTAAAGAAATTATCAAAATTTAGTTTCTTAAGCTTTTGAGAAACTATTAAAGAAATTAATACAAATAGAAGCTGCTTCAATACTTTATTTAGAAGCTACTGAATAAATTATTAAAGACATAAATCTTCTACAGTTGTAGCTACAAAAAGCTTACTTTAATGTTTTCAATAATCGGAAGCAGTTTCGCAGTTATCCTAACTAGACTGTATAGTACTGTATGAAATGTCATGATTGTAACAAAGAAACATTTTTTTATATAGACTACAGGCCTATATTGAAATCAAGTACTTGTATTTCAGTGTCATCCTTCTAAATGTAATTTTATTGCATTTGTTTTTTAAAACTTAGCTTGATTTCGAGCGATCTTTTTATATTTTTTACATGTTGCCGAAAGTTCGTTATTTCCGTCTACAACTCTACTTTATTGTCGAGTGTTAGTTGGCCTAGTGGTTAAAATCTTTGACTTGCAATAGGCACATTAACGCACTGGTTCAAGTCCCGTTGTGAGCTACACGAATTTTTACGAGTTTCCGACTGTTCATTAGGCTATTTCCTTGTAAACTTGTGTTGAAATGAAAATATAGCAAAATTTAAATGTATTGTTTCAGATAGGCCTAACTACTGTAATTTCTATATTTAAATATTATTTTTAAAATAATTGTCATGACTTACCCTACCTAATTGTCGTGGTTCAATAAGGCCTATAAATATCTTTATTTTTTCCTTTTATATTTTTATACGATCGACGTTATCATATAGACATATCAGTATGTTTTGATATAGGCCTACTGTAGGCTTATATAATTAATGAGAAAATAAAATTCAGCATCTGCTTTTGTCAGTTTCTTCAAAAGTTTTTCGAATTTTGTACTTAAGCTATTGAATATATAAAAGCAAAAGTTTGTTCAATGTTCTTCAGGCTTGAGAAGCATTGAAGAAATCATCAAACACAGAAGCTGCTTCAAAAGCTTCTTAAGCTTGAGCAGCTATTGAGGAAATGAACACAAGCAGAAGCTGCTTCCAAAGCTAGTCAGGCCAGAAAAGCTATTGAATAAATTATTAAAGCCAGAATCTTCTTCAATAGCGGCATAAACTTAAGGAGCTACTAAAGAAAACAAAAAAAAGTAGAAGCTGAATTTAATGTTCTCAATAACAGGAAGCAGTTCCGCATTAATCCTAAACAGAAAATACTGTATAGACCGTATGAAATGTCATGATTGTAGAAAATGATTTAATGCCTACAGTATTAATTAAAGTACAGTAAGCCCCATCGATTCATTTTAGATATTAAGTAAAAATAAGCACAGTAGACCTATTCAAAGAAACTATATATATAAACGTCATCAAAAAACGTCGAACTATGATGGATAATCAATGTCGAAACATTGATTCAGCATGATGGCGTGTTTATCGCATGTGTTGACCAAACATAACCCACCCAAAATATCGAATATCATCATCGTTGATATTTTTTCTTTTAAATTTCATATCTTCCAATTAGTTTGCTACCAGGGCCTGCATACAATTATCCTTGAAATCTTGAAATTGCAAGAAATGTGTAGGCCTATTTATCCCCAAAATAGACAGGAATACAAAATTAAATTTATGAAAATATAGTAGGGCTTGGGCAACACAGATTTTGTTTTTAATATAATTAATGCGTTATCAATGAAAATGCCCGATGTCCGAATGTTGATCTACTGTTGTTGTGTTGGTAATTAAAAAAATAAATACATGGGATCAAAAACTCGATCTCATGGTACGTTCCCATGAAACGCTCTCATCCGGCAACTTGTCATATACGACATTTGATGTTCTAATCAGTTTGATGTTTCTTCTTCATTTCTGCAAAAGATAATTTTTAAAACTCGTGTTGGCGTGGGCATATGTTTTCAATTATGCTAACTATAATTTCCCATGCTACTATAAGGAAGTAATAGATAAGCTATAATTCAGTAGTTGTTAAATGATAAGAACGGGTAATTTATCAATACAGTAATTAAATTGGTTACAAAAAATGCATTATTTATGTAAACTGTGAGAAATAAAAATGTAAAATAAATTATTTCTTTCTGTTTTTATTTTGCAATGAATAACCTAGTTTCAAATGCGACAGGGTGCCGCAACTTTTAATCTTGCGGACGGTTTGGCTTATTCGTGAAAACAAAATAATCACAAAAGACGTTCCATAATAGATATTCATACTTGCGACAAAATTTTAAATCTTAAGTTTTAGATTATGCTGATAAACGTTTACATTAAACAGAAATACAGTTATATTATAGGCCTACAAATGTTGAAAATCTGGGAAACTTTAAGCAGCTAGGCCTACAGTATTCATTTAGAATTAATGTATTCGGACTTAAAATGTTTGAATTTATTTTTTAACATTAAACTGTCATCCGCAATTAAAAAGTAGGGTATTTCTTAAAGGTAAATAGGGCCTAATTTTGTAATGGGCTTCCATCAAATTTTGTTTAGGTCCAGTAGTTTGGTTTCATTGCATGCTGATTAGTTAAAATAACAATATTTGGGTACGTCAATTACACCTCCTCTCGTTTAGTAATTATTAATTAAAGTCGAATTAATAATATGAACAAAAACGCATTGTTCGTATATCTTTAGACTTGAATGTGCCGTCAGTGGGTGATTTGAAGTTTTGTAGTAGGCCTATGACAGTCAAATGATCCCAAATGATTTTGTTTTCACGAATAATAACCGCCATCTTCTTGAACATCGCTGGCGTTAACAAAATCATGCACAGGCGATGGATACAACTGTTCTCGCTAGTGACGTGTTGGGCGGAATTCTGTCCCGTAGGTCATCCGACTAGAAGCGACTGTTCTTGAAACGGGCCAAAGGTAGCCGACAACCCCCGGTAGCGCTCATCTTTAATTAATTCATTTTTTTAGACAAGTATTAAACATGTGTTTACCTCTTGTGCCGGTGTTGTATTAATTTGAAACGAATTAATCTGTCGAAGAGATAACATCGAGTCGGTTTGTTTCCCATGATTTAAAAGAACACACAGTGTGTAAGTAATTACTACAAACGCCGGTGATTATCAATATTACCCTGAACTTAATCTAACTGTTTGTTTTCGTTGCTGTCAATTTTTGAAAATTGGAAGATGTTAGTGTTGTAAGTATTCAAATATTATCTGTCCTGGTGGCGCTAATTGCCCGAGATCATGTGATTATAATTACATATGCGAAGTGTACACCGCATGGGATTTGAACATCATGTGAGTTTAACACCAGCTGCAAGATATAGTATCAAACTTTTCTGCAAGACTTTCAATGTCAAATTGTCAAATAGCGTACTTGCTCGAACCATGGAGTAAAGGAAGTTTGTTCGAACAAGCGCACGGGCGCTTACGCTTAACATTTTTTGTTTCAATTTTTGAGAAGCGCTTATAAGTGGAGCGCTTATGAAGAAGTGGATGGAGGGGATACAGAAATAGACAGAAGAAAATAGAGGTGGTGCTTTTAAAATAAAATGATGAATAGGTACTGAACACTATATCTAAAATTTTATTGACTGACCGGCAGAGAATGAACTGGCAATTGCAACAGACAATATTACAAATGTTGAAACAAATGATGAAAATTAAGTCGGTAGGCATGTAATGTACTGTAGGCATTATTGAAAATTTACCAAAATTGCAATCGAAAAACTTTTCTTTTTAAAGATTAATGTTTCTTGTGTTCACAGTTAAATTTGTTAAAAATTCAGCAATTATTTGATTAAAGATACTGGGCTTAACTATGCCTAGGCCTAGGTCTATATAGTAAAGTGAGGATCTGAGTATGAGGAAGTTTATTAATAGTCTTTTACAACTTACTTATAATATTTATATAGGTCTAGTATGACACTCGTCATACCAACCTAGCACAGGGCTACCTCCATTGGCTAATCGATATACGGTACGTATCAAAATAATCGAGATACAGTTGAACCTCCCTGTGCGGACACCTCCCGTAAGCGGACACCTCCCATAACGGACACTAATTCAAAAACCCGTTTGTTTTTCCTAGGCCTATCTAATCAATGCATTTGATACCTCTCGTAAGCGGACACGTCCCGTAAGCGGACGCGGACATTTTTGTTTTGTGTGTTAATATAACTCCCATAAGCGGACATCCTGAAAAATTTACTGCTTTTTCTGTTCAACGAATACAAATTTCTGTTCAAAATCGTACTGGCTGAAAGTCGTAGTACGGAACCAATTTTAAAAATAAAAAAAAAACAAAATAAGGTATAAAATGCGGTGTCTAGAAATTAAAGAGGCAATTCCTGTTGAGAATTCCGTTAAATATGAGACATAAAGACGTATACATAATTTTAAGACTTTGGCCCTCTATCGGCCGAATTCTCGCAAGTGGACACCTCCCGTAAGCGGACACATTTCCCGGACCTGAGGGTGTCCGCTTACGGGAGGTTCAACTGTAACTTTATAAGAGAAATAGGGTATGTTTCACGTATCTAACTCATAAGGACAGCGATTTGTACTAAATACACATACACCGTACTCTCTGCGATTATTAAACTGTCACCGAAGTGTGCCACGAACACTTCATTAGCCCATCTTTTCGTTGTTTGTATGCGACTAACGAGGTAATGACTATTCCCTATTTCCATCAGTTTAATAGCTGGATAAATGAGGCAGGCAAAATAATTTTTAATCTTTTTAATTTGGATCGCTAGCTTAACAAACTTCTTGATTTATTGAGGGTACGTGATAGGCTTTTGAGAGCGGATATAATGAGAAAACCATCAGTGATATGAGAGGCAGGAAATTGTGAAGTTGGTGAGAAATTATGAAATTCAAATTACTATGATTTATATAGGTATGGTATACATTGAATAGTATTGAACGACAGTACGTCCTCATATAAAAACAGGGAGTTCAATGGAGTGGGGGTGCTGGATACGGTACGGTAAAGCTGAGTGCAAGGGATGCGGTAATTTGAGTGGAGTGTGTATTCGACTAAGCGTTTTCCAACTTGCTGTTTTTACTTTTTTCTGGCAATGTACGCATACCACAACAAACACATTCTAGGCTATACCGGTATATCGGTAATAAAACATCAATTTTGTCGTTTTTTAAAGCTCAGTCCAGACTATAAAATTTAACCTCACAAAAAATTATGTACCCATATGGTAATTATATATCCATTTATGGTAAAGATGTAATGTCATCATGACCAAATAGAGTCTTTTGTCAAATAATGTTTAGTGGCGTCATGTGAGGGCGCGTCGCCTTTCGAGTTGGAAAGCAATAAAATGAGTACGGTGTACAAATTTGAGGATTGGCCCCGATCACACCCCACACGCTTCAGAGGGAATGAGCACACCCACCATCCTCGCTTCAGAGGAAGAGAACTATTAATCACCTCAACAAAGGCGGAAATTAGGAAAAATAAGGTTTTTTCATTGTGAAAATTCGATTCCAGGGGCGGATTAAGGATAATCCCGATTTTGGTTTTGAGCAAAAAAAAAAAAAAAAAAAAAAAATAACCAATAACAATTGTGGCATATGCATCTGAGTCTATACACGGCGGCTATAGACCTATCCGTGTTTTTTTTCTTTAGTCCGTGGTCATTTAAAAAACGCAAACATTTGTTCGTGTCAATTTTAGGCGGGGGCTTGAGCCTATGTTGAGCTCATTTAAATCCACCACTGGATTTTGATCACCCCACTTCTAAATTTCACGCCCATGATGTGGTTGTTTCATTTCATCTATTTCGATCGATCATTATTTTGGACCGTTATAAACAGTTTCTAAAAAGAAAACAGCTCACTATAATTCCTATTCCTACAGGCATAATTGAAGCAATATTGGATAATCTTTAAGACATAGCAATATTGGGTTTTGTTAAGTCAACAGCAAGGTATACCAAGCAGAAACCACGGATCCTTCAGCAGATGTTGACGGTAATGATAATGTTATACCTGGCTTTGGGACAGTCAACAAATAGGCCTATAATTATTAGCCTTAAACCTGTGTTACGGTACATTGCCATTTTAGGGTTAAACGTGAAATTTCTTTTATTTTAGTCAGTACCGTAGGCCTACTGAAATAGGCCAGGGGCGGATGGGGGCATCCGGGACCCGCTCCCTCTCCACTAAAATTGACAAAAAAATAATGCCCGATAAAATGTAAAAGAAATCAGGGTAAGTAACCTTTTTGGTTTGTCAAAATTAAAATGTGGAACGCTCCCACCCTAATCTAGAGTACTCTACTCTAATTGGGAATAGTGCTCCCTCCCCTTTGAATCCTGAATCCGCCCCTGTGATTTGTATTGTCATGTTTCATCTCCAGAGCAGTGCCTAGTCCTTCACGTTGGAATCTGTCATGTAGGCTATTTACCGCCTATTTAGTAGCAATAAAATAACTCAACTGTTAAAGTATTGTTTATAAAGTTTAGATTGACTGATATCCGCTAATTTAAAAATACACTGCTTATAATAATAAATAAAAAACGTTCTATTAAGCATTATAAACATATATGACATACATCATTCAACACGCGGGAACTCAGCCAGGCAGACCTTATCCAAGCCAGCCACTCGCATGTTACAGTCGAGGTGGATATAAGCCCATCACAGGCTAGCTCATCAATGATTGACGATCGATAGCAAAGGTACCTTAAACGCTAAACCCCTGATTTAATCTACTCCATTAATAATACACCCCTTTTGTTTGCACCAAATTAACTAGCAAATTAGAAAGTCCCTGTTGGCCCGCTTGATTAATGACTCCTCGTCTAAGTTTAATTGGTGGCCGTGTTTATGACGTTATGACATATAAATCTAATGAACATCATTTCGAATTTTGATTGAAGCAATTGAAGCTCCAATATGAGATTAATGTGGCATATATTATCTTGTCAATATCTCTTTAGTTTTCACGACCAATGATTGCTATGAAATATTAATGGCGTCAATCGATTAATAGTTATCTTTCATAATAAAAATGATTTATACTAGTTCATATTTTTACTCTTTACAACGACATCTAAAGCATCATTTATCGTATTACCAACCATATCATTACGATGCCATATAGTAGGCCTACTTAGCCTAAATAACATGCACTAGGTATGGAATTAATATGCATGCGGTACCACTATACAACCACTAATCTAGGGCCTAGGCTCAAGAATGTTGGGCATGTTCGAGATCATTATTAAGACGTCATGGACAGAAACACAAACCTAGGGGGCGCAGCCGGCACTACCCCCCCCCCCCCCTTATCGCCAAAACGTAGTTGCGCCCCACACCCTTATATGACGGGCGCCGGGTGTAAAATTGACCACAAAACCAAAAATAGACCAAAACAGGGCACCTGAACACGCAAAATGGGGTGATAGGCCTAACCCTGTTTTTGCTGGTTAGAAACAAACCGGCAACCACGCCCACCCGGACCTGAAAAGGGCCCCGTCCCTTCGCTGGATCCTGGATCCGCCCCTGTACAGTCTACCTGGTGCTTATAATTATTATAGGCCTATTAGGCTTCAAAATGCGTAGGCTATTAAGACCTAGGCCTATCTAAAACCTCAAGAACAGAATGATCAATTTATTGACGTAGGTTTACATTTGGATGGATAAATGAAGGAGTGAACGAACAAACGAACGAACGGATGGAAAGAAAGACGAATGAACGAATATTATGAAACAACCTGGTAATGTATACCAAGTGACAAATCAACGAATAAAACTGATTCAAACAAATCGTGAAGTTTAAGATAAACAAATTTTCACAATATCTGTTCTACGATATTTCCACCGGTGCAGGGATCCATTTCCATTTTTATGGAGTAGGGGGGGGGGGGGGGGGG
>JAOTQE010051828.1:0-16195 GCA_025631205.1 Nesometra sesokonis
TATATAAAATAGCGCCCTCTATTTATATTTATACCCACGAATCCAGATGTAAACAAGGTCGCTAATTCGGTGTATTGGCGCAACATAAATATTTGATTATTATTAGTATTGATGAATTGGTGTACGCTAGTGAGTTGCGCACACACCATTTGATTAGCATTGAGCTAGTGATTCTCACTGAATCTGAACATAGCCTATATCTATAATTCTATATTACTAACTCTGTACTAGTTTGTATAACTAATATTATTATAACTATTTTAATAATGCTAACTTGTTAAAGCTGTAATGTTTTAACATTGTTATTATTTGTTGAAAAGTTTTTTTTTATATTTTATAATGAGTCATTAGTGGGTCTACTGAAAGTCTACTGTGATATTTTTATAGAAATCAACTATTTACAGGTTGGAAGGGGAGGAAAACCCTAGGTAATATGAAATTTGTCTGCAACAAGAATTTGATAGGCATTAGTACTGTCTATAGATAACCAAGTGCTATAATCCTAATCCTTTTATTAATTATTTAAGGTTAGCAGGGCTATGATTACTACAAATAACTATGAACAAAAGAGTCAAGATAGCAAAAATAAAGAATTATTGGCTAAAAGCAGGGCATGCTTAAAACTACTGCCTAACTTTCAAACAATCAAATTTTTGGAATATTGGCAAGTTTTGTAATCAGTGGTAGGGCAAGGGGGTGCTACAGCTCCCCCCCCCCCACGCTGGGGACCTTTTCACCTCTCCTCCCCCATTTTGTAAAGGCTGATTTTCAAAATCAATGGAAAATATGCAGGAAGTTGATTTTCTCCAAAGTGTGTTTTCATACATGTAAATTTCAAAATTATTGTTTTCTGGTTATACTCAAACTATGACCCTAATTTAACGAAATGTAAGCTTACAATATCTTCTATCAAAATAATTCAGTTTGCATTATTTGTATAACATGACTCATTTTGTGGTGACACCTCACAAATGGCACATGCTTTTTTTATTGAGAATAATTTTATCTAATTATTTGATTTATATTTAGGTACACTCAGTAACTCCAGTCTATTAAGCAAGTCCAGTGAATCCCTTACGTTTAATGAGCTCTCCACGTCCAATTTAGGTGCTACATCATCGTTATCGGTGCCAAGTCGTCTCCATGGTGATAGCTTCACAAGCATTGATAGCGATTCACCACCACGAGATGTAAGTAGAACCGCTAGATGTTTTTTTTTTTGCACATGGTTGACAAGCACTGGCATGGTAAACAGGTTCTGTGTGCTGCTCAGTGGTTTATTTGGAGTTGGAGCTTGTGGAAGGGTGGGAAGGAGGGGTATTAGGTGAGGAGCGGACGATGAATGGGTGTCATATACAGGTGCCCTGAAATAGACTAACCTTGCAGTAAATCCAGGCCTATAGTCAATCCTAAAAAATCATTGCCCAGCCTGGCCAATCTTATAATTTTCCATTTTTTTACATTTTCATATTTGAAGACTTTCATGGCTAAATATATAAAATTTTTTTGAATTTGTTTGTACACAAAGTTACTAGTACCCCAAAAATTGTAAGAAATACATAGGTTATCGCAAAATTTAACTATGGAAATAAAAAAGGTTAGTTTTTGAAATTACGGTAACAGGGGCCTAATAAAAGATTTGACTGACCTACCTACACAAGCAACATTTTTATTTCGATAGTACTGTCCTTGGGAAACATAAAGCTCCCAAGTTGGAAAACCAGAAATCCTGGAGATTTTTTCGGCCAGCATTCATAACTCTTTTGGGGTACTATAAGAGTTAAAATATTAAATTATTAAAAAGATTAAAATTAAATTATTATTATTATTATTATTATTAAATTATTAAAAATGCTTTGATTATTACAAATGAAAAGGTGTTTACTATTATATATGATACAATTACTGAAAAAAACAACATTCAAAATACCATATAGTGTCAAAAATATGGAAAATACTACATAATTGTTTGTTTGTTTTTGCTAATTTATCAAAATTCCTGAAGATAATCATGAAAAATTCAAATTCCTGGAGAAAATTGAGTATTTCCTGGAGCCCGGGAGATGATGCAAAATTCCTCTATACCTCTCACTCATCATTGCCTACTGTCCTCAGCTCATCCTTACATAAGCCACTGATCAATGAGTCTAAAATATGTTTCTAACTTTTTTTGTTTTAATTTTGTAAAGTCTTACAATGAATGTTTTGCTTTGCTATGCTGTTATAAATTGTTTTCTTATGTGTAATGCAAAGATGAAACTTTATCTTGCTGAAACTTGTCTAGAGCTATTGAATTATTGTAAAACCAGAACTTTTGCAAATTGTAAATGTCAATCATTTTCACAACAAACGTTTGCAATAAAAAAAATAAATAAGTACAAATGACATAACCTAACATTAAAAAAGATCGTTGATATAGTTCATAACTGTATATATGTTGAATTCGCTCTACATAAAACACAGTGTACTTGGAGTTTACATGCTCAATAATTTTTAAATTTTTTTATTAAGAAACTAATGAAATTCGATCACTCACAAATTTGTGCATGTGAATGTTTCTGGTTTTACATTATTTGTTAAAATCAGTATTTGCAAAATCACTTGCCGATATCTTGGGGCTACAAAATATTAGCATTGGGCAACAAACATTTATAAAAGGTTGCCTGAAAGGCAACTGCCTGAATTTAAGATTAATCCAGACTCAATTTTTCTTTGACAAAAAAAATTGATATGCCTATATATGGACATGATGATGTACCACCATGGCCATACTTAGAAATGTCATTACCATATGTGGGTATGATTAAAGTTGTTTTGTAAAATAAATTTGGGGTGTGCTTAAAACTGCAATATGTCATTCCCTACAATAATGGTAAGAGAGTATTCTCTGTAGGTAAATAAAATTTTTGTTTTGCAAATTTTTAAAATCATTTTCCTATGTGAAATGCAAAATTTTTTTAATGTCTGGGTCATTCCCTTTTAATTGAACATTTTTTGCTTTTTCGAACCAATGGGATCTACTCTGATTTTGAGACAAAAACTGTTTTTTGAGAAATCAACTTTGAAAAAAAATAATAAAAGAGCATCATTTGGCAGATTCTGCAATAGTAAAATTTGTCATTCTTAATGATGACTTTATAATAGTTGAGACATTAGAAAATCATGGCCTCACTTTCCTTTTTTGGAGTTGTTACATTCTATTTTGTAATACATATTAGTAAAATTCATAGTAAAATTCAGTTCAGCTTGAACCCATAAATCTGATCTTAAATTTTATAGTTGAAAAATGAGCACTTCAATTAATAATGGAATATATGAATTAATTAATTAATTAATAATGGAATATATGCTGAAATATGCAATTACACCAGGATTCACACAGAATTTAAAAAGATGGAATCATTAGTAATGAATAAAGTGACAGACTGACCAAACAACAAAAATAGGGGTAGAATTTGTTTCGGTAGTGTAAATGCAGATTTAACCAGCTTAATATTTTAGCTTTATGCTTATGTGCAATATGTCTTAATCCAGGATTGTGAAGAACTACAAATTGGCGGACTGTATGAGATGTCCGACGACTTCATTGCTGGTGGAATGTGCGGGCTAGAGCTAAGCAAAGGCGAACTTGTTAAGCTTATAGAGACCGAGAATAATAATGTATGCATAGTTCAGTCAATGCCTAGCCCCGGATGTTGCACTGGTGAGGAGGGCAGTGTACCGCCTTACCTGCTACGCAGAAGAAAATCTCTTGAAGGTAACTGGCTTACAGCTACTTAATGTACATTGCATAATATTACACAGGTTTAAAAATTGTTGCCATCATCTTAAATTCTTGTTGCCATCATCTTTAAATAATCTTTAAACTTTTTTTTAATTTAACCTCTAATTAAACTGTATTTATAGAAAACTATTTTTGTCAGACACATTCCTATACAATTTTGTTGTCATAAAAACAGATGCCTTTGCTTCACTTTGCTTTTTTACAGTAGCTTATTTTTAATAATTATTATATTTATATATCATAATTTTCTTTACATTAGTATTAATAAATGATATGTTAGTAATAATAATTGTGTATATGTATATGTAGAATATTATTTGTCACTCACTATTTATATTATTATCATTATTATTCCTGTGATTATTTGTGATTGAAATGTTTATATTTTTATGATGTGTACAAATAGATAAGTCGATAACAAGTTATTAAAAAGAAATCAATATACTATATATATTTTATTATATATTTATGTATAATTTATTTATATATAATTTAATCTTCTATTTTCCAAAACAAAAATGTGATTTAAATAATATCTTAATAATATTAAGATTTGAAGGACATATACGTCAAGTAATATTTCTAAGCACTCATTCTGCATATAATAGTGGCGCTGTAGCTTGGTGGTTAACGTGCTTGCCTACCAATTCCGATGTCCTGAGTTCAATCCTGACCAAGTGCCTGGATTATTCTCACTATATCATACTTAGTTTATCAGCATGATATAATATATCTATCCTGAAATTGGCATTTATTCTGTTGGATGTGGATGAAATTTAAATTAAATAAATAAATATATTTAGTCAAAACCGTGAAATCTTTAATCTGAAATAAACCCACCACACTATTGACCAGTTTTATTCAAAATACTAATTAATTGTTATACTTTATTTCAGAGCCTGTCAGCATAGTTGAGAAACCCGAAACTCTTTCTGTAAATGTAGGTGAAAACGCTACATTCACTTGCATGTTCACTGGTATGCCAACGCCAATTGCTGATTGGTATTTTAAGGGGCATGTGATCAAGGGTCAGATCCGCATGAACGACGACAGCTTGTGGGTGTCGTCCATCACAATACCGAATGTAACGGAGGAGGACAGTGGAAAATACAGATGTATTGTTGCAAACACATCAACTACTAAGTCTTGCACCGCTCACCTGCATGTAGCATGTACGTTAATATCATTTAAAATAATGTTCATTTATTTAAAGTAATTATTAATGTGTTGATATATTTACTTATTCATTAATGCATTAATTTTTTGCAATCATTCATTCATTCAATTCATTTATGTATTAATTCATTCAATTTAATTCCACTATTCTATTGTTTCATCCATTCATTCATTATATCCACCAACAAAGCTGAAAGTTATGTTTTTTAACAGCCTAAATATGTGAACTTAATTTGAAGGGGCAGAGTCAAAGGTTAATTTCATGGTTGAGCAAAATGTCAATGGCAGTTGTCACATTCAAACTTGGTTTATATTTAAAGTGTGTGAAAGACCATAAGGGGAGGGGTCAGACATCGTTGGCAGAGGTATGTCTTCTCGGAATGCCCTCTAGTTCATCTTTCATTCATTTATCATTACTTATTGATATATTTACTTACTATCATTTTGTATTTATCCATTCATGTTTTAGTCATTCATTCATTTTATGTATTCATTTATTAGTTCCTCTCGTTTATTTATTTTTTACAAAAACTTCAGTCTTTTATGTTTGTTTTTCGAGGCTGAGCAAACAAATGGGCAATCAAATAAAATATTAATTAGGAAACTCTAATAATACCAACATTTTTTGGATGTATTTTATGGAACGCCGTTAACACCTTCAGTGATACCTTTTTCATTCAGTTTGGCACGTTTATTTTTTAGTTCAGCAATTTTTGCATTCAGTGCAGCACTTTTTTCATTCTGTTCAGGACTTTTTTCATTCAGTTCAGTGCTTTTACTATTCAGCACTTTTATCAAACTCTAATAATACCAACATTTTTTTGATGTATTTTATGGAACACCGTTAACACCTTCAGTGATACCTTTTTCATTCAGTTTGGCACGTTTATTTAGTTCAGCAATTTTTGCATTCAGTGCAGCACTTTTTTCATTCTGTTCAGGACTTTTTTCGTTCAGCTCAGTGCTTTTACTATTCAGCACTTTTATCATTCGGCGCTTTTTTCATTCAGTTCAGCGCAGTTTCTATTCGGTTCAGTGCTTTTTCTATTCTAGTTTCCGCCATTTTCATACCGTTTTCCCCACAACATACTGTATAAAACCATAACCCGCTGCCATCCATAAATTAGTTCCACTAGGCTCTTTATCACAGATGTCGAAATTTTCATTGTGACACGATGTCAAAGTCAAATTTGTGCCTAATGCAAAAAGCACTGAACTGAATTTAAAAAGTGCTGAATGCAAAAACCGCTGAACTAAATTCAAAAAGAGCTGAATGGAAAAAGTACTGAACTAATGGCAAAAAGCTCTGAATGCAAAAAGCACTGAACTGAATAGAAAAAGCACTGAACTGACTATAAAAAGGGCTGAACTGAATGAAAAAGCGCTGAATAAAAGTGCTTAATAGAACTGAACAGAACTGAATGAAAAAAGTGCTGAACTAAATCCAAAAAGCGTTGTACTGAATAAAAATATGCCAAACTGAATAGAAAAAAAGTGTCATTGAAGGCGTTAATGGCGTTCCATATTATTTCAAACTCAAACTTGAAATGGTGAGGAAACTGCTCATGTGTAGTCGTTGTACTCCACACATGGAAAATTTGTACAATGTGTGTATTACATCTACAATAAAGTAGCTACATGAAGAATGGAAATTATGCACTTTTGTGTTTGGTTTCTGATATATCAGGAATAAGGAATATATGTAGTCAACACAGTTTCATGCTAAATGGGCTATTTTTTATCCCAAAAACAATGAGGGCCTGATTAAACAACCTCTTTATGTATGGTTTTGAAAAAAATCACAAAATCTATAGTACCAATTTTCTGGCGATAAATTAGAATGATTGACCAATGATTGACCAACTATACACTGTATCTCCAACAGTGGGTCTAATAGTAACAAGGAACGGCTGTAGTGATATTATAAAACCTAGCTTTCATCCAGACTATCCAAAACAAAAAACAAAAACCAAATTAACTGTTTGAATATAGTCAACTCGAGTAAAAAATGACCATCCAGAAAAACGAGTTCCACAAACATTTTTTCAAAATTATGAAACCAATGTTAACATAGGTAAACTTTATTTTCTCTAAACTGAACTGTCCTGATCATCTAAAGGGTGGTTGGTTTTAGGAGCTTATAGTAACATTATTTTGCTATCATTGTTACATTTACTTTTACAGTTATTATAAATCTTATCATTAATTCTGATTTTAGATGTTTGGGGACATCAGTCCAGCACTACCATTGAAAGCTCCGATGATGTCATACCTGAATTTGATGACGACACTATAACATCTCTACCAGATAATTCTCCATCTATCATAGTAACAGATCAACTCAAACCAAACTACTTTGAAATTGGTTCAGCCTCACATGACATTCATAATAATAATGTAAATACCACAAGTGGATCTAATGAAGCAATAGGTAAGTAATTCTGTTGCCAAATACATCATTAATTTTTTTAATGGTTGCAATCAGCTATTCTGCCAGACTATGAACCGAATATTAACAACTCTTGTTCTATATTGCGAGTTGTATGGCCGAGCAGTTAAGAAAGGGAAACCGTGAACCAAAAACAACAGCACATGTTCAAGGCCCGCTCACACCATGGTTATAGAACAAGTCTTCTCTTCTCAGTTATTGTTTATCATATTAACATGGTATTGAAATTTCAACAACATTTTGCAAAATTATTAAACAATAAATGTATTTGTCAGTAGTTATTTTATGAAATTAATTTAATTTAATTTTTTAATCTTTTTTATAGGGAAGAAAGACTACTTAACAATAAATGATTATCCTATTAAAAAGCGAACAGTTTCTTTCAACTCTACACTTAATTTTGAACAATTTTATGAGCTGCAAGATAAAATTGCAAGGTAAGTTTGGAGAAAAAATATTCATATGGAAACATAATTAACAGTTTTAATTAATTATCTATAAGCCTTTTCAACTCTGTAAATTTTGAAAGTACTGACAGTTGTATATTTTTTCGTCACCTGGTCTTCTTTAGAGGATGTGTCTAACGTTGACTGAATACTTTCTAATGTTCTAGAAATTGTTTTTATCATAAATTGTGATATAAATTGTCAAAACGGATTCTTTATGGAAACTGTTGCTGTGCTTTTACCTCCTCAAACTTGAACAGGGTGGAGGTATATTCCATAGACAAAAAATATTTTTATTTATAGTGTCATAAATTTAGAAGTGTATGATTATTAACTAAGATAATTATTGATAGTATTTTTTTAAGCAAAATTAAAATTCCATTAAGCAAAATTAATAATAAAATATTATTATTATTATCTTTTTTTTTCTTTTTAATTACAGTGGTCAATTTAGTGACATATTTTGCTGCAAGGAATTAAGCAATCAACGTATCCGAGCTGCAAAGATATTTAAAGCTAGAGACGATGCAATAAGTGATGTACTGTGGGAATTAGATGTATTGAATCGTCTCCAGCATCCACGGATTGTGCAATGTATTGAAACATTCCAGATTGAACAGAGTGGAATATTAATTTTTGAAATGTAAGATTATGATTAAAGTAGACTTTCTCATTTACACACCTTGTCTAGAAAAATACGAAGTGGCGCCCTTTACAGCCATTCATGCCTGAATGATTTTTAATCGTATTTATAGAATAGGCATTTTGCAATGAGAAATTTTTTAATGTAATAATTTACCATAAGAATGTATTAATAATGTAGACGCTTACAAGATATTAGTTATAACATTTATATTTAACTAACAATGTAATTTTAAATCTAAAATATCATGACATAACACTGTAAGTCGCAGATAAAAATCAGCTATGCTTTTTTGCATAGGCTAGCGATGATTGGTTGACCGCATTTTTCATTACTACTAGCAACTAAGGGCACCACCTATTATCCGTGATGCAACAGTGAAGAACTCAATATGGCAAAATTTCAAATTAAATAAACTAAATCACAAATGTCATTTTTGTACAAGCAAAGCATATAACTTTCTTGAAAAGGACTATCTTCAGTGTGCCATTATGATTATCACATTCTATAAGCACCCAGCTCTCTGTGGCAGGGCTAATGTGTGTCTAAAGGCAGGCACTTACTGCGTTATGCGACGGTCATACGACGGTCACATGACTAAACCGTCGTGTCAGACATGATGACAGTTTTCTGCTCGACGGCTGATGTTTTCTTTTTAGTGATTTCCTGTTGAATCACTAAAAAAACGCCAGCCAATGAGTATAAGGCTGGCATCGCATCTGGCAACCACACAAGGAGCGACAGTTTAGTCGTGCGACAGTTTAGTCGTGCGACTGTTGTACGACCATCGCACAACGCAGTGAGTACCTGGCTTAACTCTTACGTTCATTCCACTCAAGTGCTCAAGTGCTCAAGTGCTCAAGTGCTCAAGTGCTGTAATGAATGCACAAAAATTGTGTATGATAAAGACCTATTATATAAATTAGTCACAGTTACAAACCACTGTTGCACCACACAAAACCGTAACCCACCATAGTATAACTAAAGGCGTATGTTCATCAATTTATTTTTCCCTTTAAAGATTTTTTTTTTTTTAACTCCATCTATTTGGTTATATAGTACTCAATTTAAAATATATTTAAAAATTATACATTCTTAATATAGTATGTTGGATCTTTAAGCATTCTCATGAGAGATCTCACATTATCCATTACTGAATAATTATTATTATTTTAATACTCATTTAATCTAATTACTTTCTTTATATAGGTTATCTGGGGGAACGCTGGTTCAGTTCCTAACAGATGACATGAACAAGGTCACAGAGTATTTATGTCGTAAATTCATTCAACAAATATTAAAAGCGCTGCAACATATGCATGGCCTAGGAATCCTATATCTTAACTTACAGGTAAGGACATATAGATTTCTACTTTAGGGGGATTTTAGCAGTCTAAATCTACAATCCCACTAGACATTTTAGCTCTTACTAGACAGAGGTTATCTGATTAATCAATCTAAGTAATAGATCTATTTTGGTGATGGTATCGTTAGAAAAGTTAGAGTGCTTAATATTGTTGTTTGTATAAGTTCTGAAGGGGTATTGAGCACAGTGGTGGATTTAAGTAGGGGGGGGGGCTTAACAGGCTTAAGCCCTCTCCCCACCCCACAAAAAAATAATTGGCCCAAAATTGTTTGGTTCTAATGACAAGGGTCTAATGAGAAAAAAACATACACAGTGGCCATATATAGAGACTCCTAGAGACAAAAGTAAGACCAGTTATTTCAAGCAGATTATTCTTTTTCTTTTTTTTTTTTTGGCTTGTCAAAACCAAAAAATTGGGATTAAGCCCCACATCCCTAAATCACAATCCTAGATCCACCCCTGGAGCCTGTGCTTGAATTTAATTTACACACACCATTAATTACTGCTCAACAACAGAGCTAAGTTTTAGAATAAGGTATAGTTCTAAAGAAGAATTTTATCTGTACTTGATTTTAATTACCAGTTACAAGTCAAATAAAAAACAACAAATTAAAACACATTTTGAAGGAAATATATTGATGCATAAGGGGACTCTATATACCCCATTTGATAAAGATTTTTACATGATTTAGGATGATAGTACTGTAGCTCATCAGATATTTTTACCAAACAGGAAAGTCTAATGTGAACAGCCCAACACCTAATTACTGATTGGCCTCATTTCTCTGCTTGGAAATTATCTTGGGGTACAAAATGGATTTTCCATAGCATAAAACTAATTTAATAGTTTTATGCTGTTTTTATGCTGTGGACCATTTTGTTAGAAAACCACCCCAAGTAATCTAAGTATGAACAACGACAAAACTTAACTTTTGGAATGTTAACTATCGTCTTGGTAAAATTTTCTTACTTAAATCCAGTGGAATTTCAGCTTTAGGCTATGTTAAGATTTGGAGCCCAAATATTAGGCCTAACTATGCTACACATACAGACTAGTTACAACCAGGAGGTAATTTATGCAAGAATTTTATATAGGCCTACAGTACATAATGTTTTATGAATGCTGATTGGTTAAAAGTTTGTGACTGATGTCACTTCATATTATTGTTTAATACCTAGATACAAAATGTACCATGCCTTCTCCAGTAATAAATCAAACATCTTTTACCCCACAAATCTACTTATCTACCTAGACCACCAGTCAATTCATTTAATTTTAAGTTGTTTGGTAATAATTACAGAATTGGACCTACGTATGTTATTCCGTATATGACCATAAGTAAAACATAAGAAAAAACATTCATGGGGACTAGCTATTAGATAGCCTTTTAAATGACATCTTGATATCACCAGTCGGTCATGGAATCACTAAAGCATGCCACCAATAAGCAATTACCATAGTTTTGGAAACAAATTTAGCTACAGTGTAAATTTATATATTTGATTATTCTTCGATTATGTCAGATTAATATTTATTTTAATTTCTGTTTATTTCAGCCAGACAACATACTAGTCCAAAACAAATTTTGTACGTCGATAAAACTGATTGATTTTGGGTGTAGCAAGTTCATTGTGCCATCATCATCCAATCGTAAGACTCATAATCAAGATGCCTTGGATTTTTGCTCTCCGGAAATGTGTGTAGAATCAGGTGCTGCAACCTATCAATCAGATTCATGGAGTGTTGGAGTTATCGCTTACCTATTGTAAGTTTTGAGTTACACTCTAATATACACCATCAGTTTGTACATAATGGAAATATATGCCAACGTTCTTTATCTGTCTTTGGCAGAGGCGGATCCAGCAGAGCTGGATACAGGGGACCAAATGCTGTATAGAGGGAGCACGGTGCCAAAATTTGTGTTTTTTTAGGGGCGTATGGCCCTCCCAGGCCAATTTTCAAACAAAGATGTGTTTTCTAGATTTCTAATAGGCGATTGTCACAGATAATTTATTGCAAACAGTGAGGTTTTCAAGTTCAAATAGCATTTGCCCAAGTCAAAGGGGGAACCTGTGTCTGGTGGGCCCCCACTTGGATCCGCGCCTATTTGGATGGAATCTATTACCTCGTTTATTTATTTATTGGTCATCTTTAAGGAGGGCATTACAAATAAGTGATAGCACTACTTTCAATTGGGGCCCTTCATATAGTTATAATACACAATCAAAAATAATCTGTAACTTATACATGTAAAAAAATCATCTAAATACTTAATTATAACAATATACATACCATCATAAAATTTAAAAAAAAATCAACATTGACCATTGATGTTCCATTATAAAGATTATCCTAGAACATGCTTCTTTAGTCTTGTTTTTAAAAGTTGTTAAAATTTATTCCATTCAATAGGTTAAAAAATTTAAAAAAATAAAAAATTAAAAAAAAATCAAGATCACTGTTATAAGATGGAGAAATACTATTAACACAATGAAAAATGTTTTTATCTCTTATGAACCCACATCCATTTAAACTTGGTGTAAATCTCTTCTGTATGGTAATCTCTTAGCGTAGGCCTACAACCTAATATTTCTGTTCAACATTGCTCAAATTTTGTTTCAAGAATATTTTGAAAACAAATGGGTTATTTTTTCATGTGTCCCTTTGATTTGATTTTTTTGAATTTGTGCATTATAGATGTCTGAATATATTGTCATTTAAAAATTATTTTAAAAATACAATAAAACTTAACAGAAGATGCTTTGATAAACCATTATGATAATGGTGGTTATGATGAAAATAATGATGATGATAAATCTAATTATAATAATTATAAAGAAAATTACAACAATGTTGATGAAACACATTGACAAAATAGATGCTGATAATTTAAATCATAATGATTTTAGGGATGATTATGACATTAATAATAATATTTCACCTTTTCATTTAATACATTATTTTCTGTGTACATCCCTGCACATGTTTTCAATTTACCAGTGTTATTGTAGTACAACACATGACCTGACCGAATTAGACAACAAGCATACACAGGCTGTCTCTCACAGTTTTGGGATCTCTAGTGGCGCGTGTGCTGTGTCAATCTCAATTAAGCCCAACAAGACACAGGAATGCTACATTCTCTATTGACCAAGAGCAAGTGAACTTATCAGATACAATTTGTTGTAGTAGAAGTACATCTCTTTATAAATAGATAAAAATATCCATACATTTTTCAAATAGCAGTGTTGTATCTAGAGGGGTGTTTTGGTGGGCTAAAAACTTCCTTAAAAAGAATTCTTTAAATTTGAAATTATACTATAAATTCAATCTACATATTTTTTTTCTTTGCAAATTAATTTGTTTTAAGATGTAGATGTAAATTTTAAAAATATTAATTTTTGTTTTTAGAATAAAATAATTTAAAATAATACTACTTTACAATGGTAATAAAACACTTCAAAATTCTATCCTCCAGAAAACAGAATTACACACAAAAATTAACTATTTTGAAAGTTTCAAAACAATGTAATGTAAATATTGGTAGGCCTACATTGACTGAACTGTCTGGAAAACTGAAACTTTAGGAAACTTGTAAACCACTTATAGTATTATTATTTATTAATATTATATTTAATCTCTAAAATATGATTGATTGAAAGTGTCTGGAAAACTTAAAAAAAATTGGAGTTTAAAGGATGGCTGATTTTGGGAGGGATTATCTCCACGTAGCATAATTTTAAATGTATGGGCATGCCACTCACAAGCATTTGCTTTTTGACATTGTCTAAATTATTGTTTTCTTTGATTATATTATTATGGAAGAAATAAATGTTTATTTGAATTGAATTGAATTGAATTGAAATAATATTAATATTATTACAGTTTTTTTATTGTAAAAACATTAATATTAAAGTTTAAACTGAAACTTTAGGAAACATGTAAAACAATAAAATTATAGTATATTGATATTATATTTAATCTCTAAAATATGATTTAATCATCAGAAATAGGCCTAAATCAAGAAAACGAATGTCATTTCTGATGATGAAATAATGTTGAAATATATTAAATCCTTATATGAAGACATGCTACCTCATTAATAATAATAATAATTAGTGCTTGATAGAGCGCATTCTGCAAGCCTCAATGCGCTTTACAATAAAAATAAAAATCAGAAAAAGGCGAGTTTTTGAAAGCTCTTTGAAGGTGCTAATGGAGCTTGCCTGTCGGATGTCAGTTGGTAGGTCATTCCATAAGGCTACAGCGGCACAAATGAAAGACCGGCTACCATAGAATTGTGTTGAGGGACGGACAGAATGAGAAAGAAGTGACATTTCAGATGACCTAAGGGTCCTTTTTTGGAGAATATAAGTGGATAAAATCAGAGATGAATTTCGGAGAGTATTACTTATGTTTATAGTAGAGTAAACTTCCTCAAAACAAACCATCCTTTATATACTTGCCAATTGTGAGACAATCGCTGCAGGTATCAAGTAAACAATCTGACAAAGCAAAATAAAAAAAAAACCCTTATATGCCATATGTAGCAACCTGTATGCTGTATTTGTTGTACTACTGTAGTTTTTCATGGTTTTTCATACAGATTGTAAACATGTATGGAATTTTCACCTCATTTTGATGTTTTTTGGTATTTCGGCCATTATTTACAAATTCTTCTTTTACATGAGACAATGCAATATATGCGTGAGACATCCATAATGGATCCCTATGTGTGAGACTTGTGCGTTATGCATGAGAGTCGTGCATTATCCATGAGAGTTGAGAGTAGGTATATACTGGTATACCATTGGACCATCTATTTTGTTTAGTTTTCTGAACAGTTTGGTTTAAAGTGTAAAGTTCACCTATATCAATATCATTCCTCAACATACACTCCGAGTTCAGCTTCAGACCAAACACTTCTTTTCTGCCCACTCTAGAAGTTAAAGTTATGTGGGGAAAGATCCTTCAAGGATGCTCCACCAAAGTTATGGAATGCTTTACCATTGTCTATTTGTGATTCACCCTCTGTTTCTATTTTCATGTTTGAAAACTTACTTATTTAATTCTTTCTGATTCTTTTTTCTTTTTAACTTGTTTTAAGCACATAGGGACCTTAGTATTTTGCGCTATATAAATATTTAACCATAACCATGTTTACATTGGTTTCATAGGACAAAAAGTCTGGTCTAATGTGAAATTCAGTTTTCTGGAGGGATGGTTTTGGGAGATTGAAAATATTTTAATCTATCCCATCAATCATCTTCAGCTGTATGTAATATTTGTTTATAGACACTTTTATTTATTTTTGTAGCCTAAGTGGTCCCTTAAGGCAATTAACTACTTTATTTTCTTCAGGTTAAGTGGCATTTCACCTTTCCTGAGTCATTCAAGATTGGAAACAGAAGCTAATATTCAAAACTGTAGGTGGCAGTATAACCAAGATGCTTTTCAGATTGTGTCCCAGTCAGCACAGGATTTAATAAGAGATTTACTTAAACCAAAACCATGGTAAGAAATTCAATTTTAAAGGCACCTTCGTGAAGATGTGCATATTAATTTACAAATTGGCTGATTAATGAATTGACTAGCTAACTGACTTGATTAACTGATTAAATGTCTCAGGACGGGGGGAAACTGTGGCAGGTACAGCGACAACCATACCAATATTTTACCATCATATGTGAGGTGTCACCACAAAATGAGTCGTGTTGTACAGAAAACTAAAATTGATTTATTGTTGTATTTGGATAGAAGAAATTATAAGCTGTAAAAAGGTTTTAAATGAGGTTCATAGCTTCAGTATAACCAGAGAAAAATCATTTTAAAACATAGGTTTATGAAAACACTTTGGAGAAAATCAACTTTAAAGATAAACAACTATTGACTTCCTGTATGTTCTTCCATTGATTTTTAAAAACAGTCTTTAAAAATGTAGTTCAAAAATATGTTTATTGTGAATAAAAACAGGAAGAATATAATCATAAAATTTAATTACTAAACTAAACAAAACAACAGAAATCTTATTTTTATAAAATTATGACTGTCTGTCTATTTTTGTGAATATCTCAAAATGGCCTTGTGTACAACATGACTCATTTTGTCACGACACCTCACATATATTTATTTTATCCAAAATAGTTGTTTAATACAATGATCCGTGATAACGTTCAACCATCATTGGTCAGTAAAATATCAGTATGATTGAATAATAAATATATAAAGCATGGGTAGATTTAGAAGGGCCTATATTTAGAAGGGCCTATATTTAGAAGGGCCTATATTTAGAAGGGCCTATATTTAGAAGGGCCTATATTTAGAAGGGCC
>JAOTQE010051839.1:16231-33649 GCA_025631205.1 Nesometra sesokonis
AACACTTGGGAGCTGGACCTTTAAATAAAACACTTGGGAGCTGGACCTTTAAATAAAACACTTGGGAGCTGGACCTTTAAATAAAACACTTGGGAGCTGGACCTTCTTGATAGGTGCAGTGGAAGGGCAAACGAAGTACTTTTATTAAAACTTTTTAAAAGCTTACTGTAGTAAGCCACCACCCATTCCCAGCAATTCGTGTCTGCAGTTCTTTGAATCAAATACAATGAAAGAGAAAAACAGTAATTTTAATTTTTCCTATCCACATTACATTCTTGAGGAAAATTACTAAAGATGATAAGATTGATTGTTTTTATAATGAATTATTAAACTAAAAAAAAATAATGTGTAGGATTGAACTCACAACATGATCATGTGTTGAGTATGTACAAATTGCCTTTTTTATTTCAAACAAGTAGGCCACACAAGATATTTCTGTTTTGGTCATTTGTTAGTTGTTAACAAATTAAACTTGCCCTTTTTATAATTTGTCATATCTATTTTTATTAAACTGTTGTGATTTGTTTCAGTTGCTGCAAACCTGAGGAAAGTTGTGGAACAGCCAGATGTTAAATCTTTTGTTTTTAAACTTGTAAGTTGTCTTCATTACTTTGATGATATATAAAAACTAATTAAAACTAGTACTGTTTTCAATATAAGGGCGTACACAAAAGGAAAAAAAAATTGAGATTTAAAAATCAAGTTTTGTCGAGGATCACGGTTCAAAGATCAATTTTTTTTGCAAGCATTCATACACACAAAAGATATGCGTAACAGACTCACTACACAAAGTGCACAGGAAATTATCGCTAAGATTTTGAAAAATCATAAGATGAACTGCGAATTTGGATCATGATCGCAAGAGTTTCTCAAAGTTTTCTGTTCACATACACAAAGAAAATGAAATTTCCATTGAGATTTAAAAATCAATTTTCTAATCTCGATATTTTCCGCATGTCTGAATGACCCTACTGTCATTTCAAAGATCTCCAGTAGAAAATTATGTTCATCTGTCTGTCTGCATGTGTGTCTATTCGTCTGTCTGTTGTCAACTTTAACCTTCGCTATAGAATTTGAATCGACAGAGGTAGAGTTTTGATATATTTCAGTTTTACATATATCCTTCCCAGTTGTATGGCATTGTGGCGATAACATAAAACCCCCATTATCCATCATTGGTTTTTTTATTTATAATTTTTTTGTTTTTTACAGAAATCTGCACCAAATGAAGCACCAGATGATAAAGCATTAATCGGGTTTGCTCAATTAAGTGTGTCTTAGCCAAGTACACCAAATACAAATTATAGTAATTATTAAGTCATATAATTGTTTAACTTCTGTTGCCTCTCACATATACATATACAGTCAAACTTGCCTAAGACGAATTCAAAGTTTCATTAAAAAATATTTAATTGAGAAAAAAATTTACCTAGAGATAACTAATGGAAGACACATCAATTGACATGATATATAAATTTTACATAGAAATTATTTGACTTCAACAATTAAAGTCGACTTAGGCAAGTTTGACTGTACTGTCTTTCATAGCAGTCATTATCAAAGGCTCTATTCCTAGAAATATAACAATTCATTACGTTGTGATTCAGTATGTCAATACTCATTATGTCACCATTGCCTTGACTTATTGTAGGTTATTTCATCTAAATCCACAAGGCAGTTTACTCACAAAACCGTGGCTGAAAACAGTGTAGGCCTTTGCTCAAATTTTGCTGAGGTGTGTGCAAGGCTTATTATCCTTCATATCAAAGAACACTTGTGTAATAATCATGATGAAACCATATGTATAGACATGATTTGAACATATATAATCATGGTGTGCCTATATTGTGAGATGTGACCACAAACCAAATGATTTTCACAGTTTAGTGCAAAGCCCATTGACTACTACCATGTTAACAGATGGCTAAATGCTGCTCTCTGGGTATAAAATTATTATTATATAATGGAAATATGACTATATTTAGGTATTTTACAAATAAAAATCCTCAACAAATGGGTATTTCAGTATTTTTAATATTATTGCAGAATCTTCAGGGTAGTGCGCATTTGAGATGCTTATTTGTGAGGTCTCACCACAAAATGAGTCTCGTGGTAGTAAAATCCAAAACTAATCTAAGTTATTGGTACTTTACCACAGTACTCATAACTGATTTAAACTACATTTCTCAAAAATTTGACTTAAGGCCTAATTTGGTGATTATCCCAATTCTCGCCTATGATTTGACTCATTTTGTGGTGAGACCTCGCATTTATGAGTGACACTTATCAATAACATTGGCATGTAATTTTTAAGAAGACATATGAAATGACCCTACATCATCATAAATAGACATAAAATATGTGTGTGCTTTCTTACTATTTTCAACATTGTTTACATTATTTAAAACCTTGTTTTTTTACATTGTAATAATTTACTCATGATTAAGCACCTGACACTTAATCTAGAGCTGGAGTTAAAAAATCATTTTTGGTACAAGACTTATTTAAAAGTGGTGCTTATTCACTAATATAATAGTACTGCTATATAATATAATTTCATAACTGTGTAAACATGGCTTATTAAAGGGTATGAAAAAGACATTTTACAAGAGTTCCCACAAATAGATATAGTAGTGAACCAAGGAAAGAACTAGAGCATACAATCTGTGATAGGAACTTGATCTATTTTATATGTTTAGAGTTGAACATGTATTGTTACCTGACAAGAAAATGGCAAATATTGTTTTTTTAAATATATTTTTTAATGTTAGTTAATAACCTTGAACCTTAAAAATCACCGTATTTAAAAGAAAATATCCCCCCCCCCCATTTTGCACCGCTCAAACAAAATACCTTAAAAACGATGGAAGTCTTCATAGTTTTTTTTTTATCATTCTCTGGTACAAAATATCATATTAAACAAGTAGTGTTAAAATCACTAATTTCTATTCTTAAGTTAGTAACTTTCATATTTCTACATTAATAGAAAGTAAATTTCAAAATAATTTTGATAATTGTTTTGGTCATTTTCAAGAGAGACTTTAAGGGTTTGACATGAACAACTATATAATGATACACCTGATGTGGAAGTACTGTATGATCATTGAATGCATGTTAATGTTGACTGGTGATCATTGAATAGTTTGTATTGTTTAGAAATGTCCTTCACATTGTTTTAGTTTCTCAGATGTTTTTCTGTTGAAGTATTTTGCCCAGTAATGTGAATAACATTGTTTAAACTTTTGCTATTAAACAATAATATTAGCAGCATATATATTCTTTAAAAACCAAATATTGTGTCATATGGTCTTTAAATTGTCAATATTGTTTGCCAGAATTTTTCCTTCAGTTCTGGACTTGTGTTAGTTACAAAAAAAAATAACTTTTAAATGTCATAGCCTTTAAAACTGCATAACTTAATTCAGTTAATTATTTCTTAAGTTATATATCAATTGTGTCTAAACATATTACAATACAGAAGAGCTCTAACAATATATTTTCTATCTCAAGATAGAAAAATATTAATAACTTGCTTTTCGCAGATACAGGATATTAAAAGAGAGTAGTAAATAGTAATTAAACATTGTTTTTATCATCTGGAAACTACAGTGTAGTATAATCATGATTTAAAAAAATAAAAGAGTTGAATTCTTAGGGTATGTTAATATTCGCAGCTTAAGGGTGGCATAGCTAATGCAATGTGAAAGCTAATCCACAATGTGAAGACGAGTTCCAGTACAAGGCATTGTGTTAGCTAAAGCTAGAAGGAAATATAAATTTAAAGCTGCTACCAGTGCATTTTCCTATGACTAGTCATCCGATTGACGAATGCTGACTGGTAGCAATTTTTGATTAGGCAGTGTACACTGATTTACAGGGTGCCCATTTGTACGAAGTCTTTGCTCATAGTGTTCACTATGTCAGCCTTACTGCTAGCACTAATAACTGTCTGGACATGGTGTCATGCTAATCCCTTGCTGGATCACACAAAAGATTTACACGTTTGTTATGCAACAATCAAGCTATGAGTTTGAACATAACTCTAGAAAAAATGTAATTAGATAAAAAGTGAATGATGGATAGATTTTATTATGTGATGTATGTGTACATCAGTTGTTACTTTAGATTTAATTATACAATTACAGTATATTGATTTGTATTGTTTTTATGTTCATTAACTGTATGCTGTGTGTAGCCTACTGTGTATTTAGAGGTAGATTGATATAACAGTGCCAGATTAGTAGTGCAATGAGCAATGTGGTTCAAGCACACAATTCAAAGAAAAATTCCTTCAAAAAAAGTTTCCTTGATTCTTTTAAACAAATCAGTATATGATTCTTTAACTTAGGTCAATTTTAAAATGTTAGGCTTGTTTTATAACAACAAAATGTATCTGTTTACCAAAGTTATTAATGAAATGTAGGCAGCATCCATAAATTATTAACAACTATATAATTTTCATTGAAATAAAACAATTTTAATCATACACTTAATTAAAATACATACTATATTGTAAGTATATTATCAGTGCTCATTTAAACTAGAATAATTACTCGTGGGCGATTTTAGACATACTACCAGATGATGTTAATGTTGAGTGATAGATGAACCAAATCATTGCACAGCTGAAATCTGTCTAATATAGAGTTAAGAATAGAATAACCTGATGAACGAGGTTTTATCTGTGAGGATAATGTAATACCAGAAAATGGTGGGAATATCTTGTCAACACGAGTGGGGTGGGGGCGTCCGGCGCGTGCCTCTCTTAATATTGCTAAAGTACATCTCCGCCCCTCCCCTTATAATAAATTTAAAATGGCGAACACGCCCACCCTGATTAGAAAAGTAATGCGCCGCCGCTCTTATTTTGCAGGGTCGTGGATCCACCCCTGTCAAATCGTTTTGTCAGCCCGGCCACAGGTGAAGATCATGTCGAATTGTCGTATCAGTCACCTTGGGCAATCAAGGACTTAAAACAGCAAGCCTTTGAATCAATGACCATCTCGACATAATTATCTTGTTCTATGGGACGTCATTTCCGATGATGAATAATGTCGAAATATTGAATCAAGAAACGATGGCGTGTATCACGTCTATCTTGGAGTGTGTAGTTTCTTAACTGAAATCAATCACAGTGGACCACGGTTTATTTAGTATTTATTAAAAGAGGGGGACCTATCCAATTTATGTAAGAGCTATTAATAAACATACATATAAAAATAAACATACAAAAATATTTACAATTCAAATGACGATAAAATTAATAAGATTTTCAAAATTTGCAATAAATGTTTTCATATATAATTATAAATAATCTTACATAAATATAAACGGATCAGACATGTAAATACGAACATTATGGTAATGCTTTTCTAAAGTTTAAAAAATTGTATACAGTATTTTATGAGAAGTTTCAGAAAGTTCGATTTACAAAATATTTGTATTAATCGTAACATGACCAAATAGGATGTATCATCAATATGATCGGTTGACATGTTTCGCCAACCATTTTATGTAACACTTGATCTTGAATCAACTGGCTAATTATTAAGTGGATTTAGTTTATTTCAAACATAAGAGAATCCTTTTCTAACACCTACCGGTATTAATTTAATCTAGACACAATTGAGCGTTCACATCAATAGGACGAGGTGATCTTATAGTGACTGTTTCGGCCAATGTTCGTTGTGAACCCCACTACAGTGTGTTCGAAATCATACATGCTTTAAATGATGTTGCTTTTATCATGTAAAGCAAATAAAAATTCTGAAATGTTTTATTCGCCACTAGATTGTTGTGTTTTCACAAATTATTCTATTATGATTTTCATCTTAATTATATCCGTGGCCGTAACCAGCTATGGGGAAGCCGAGGCAGCTGCCCCGATAGTTTTTCTTTAAAAAATGAAGGAAGGGAAAAAAAATGGCACGAAGCTGCCGAAAATATACTACTGCAATCTTAAACATAACATCCCTTCAGCCTCCAGAAACCCCCCCCCCCCCTTCGCCGCTTTTCGGCTTGAGTCATAAACATTGCCCCGGTAGTTTTAGATGTCTGGTTAGGTCCATGATATCTGCAGTTTTAATATATGAAATAGTATTATTACCAACAATTTAAACGTATTAGTAAGCATGGCGTTTGAATTGATTCTATTTTGTATTCCAGACAAGGGTAACTCACGTCTCAAAGGTCTCAAATTGAACTTATTTACAAGGGTATAAGAATATTTGCCAAATTTAAAAATGACAAGATTTTTATACGTATGCTGACGATCATTAGATGGTTAGATTCAGTTTGGATAGTGATGTATAATAATAATGTTGAATAAGTTTCACGTAATTTGTTTGTACAGTATGTTCGTGTGTGATCGAACGCTGTCCGATTGTAGACCGGTCGTTTGCTCTGACTGGTGAAGATATGTGACGGCTAACCTCTACACAGAATGTTGATGTTTATTAATTATAAAAATTTATGCGAATTTATTTAGAACTCATGAAAGAGGGAGAATGGAGAGAGAAATCCGGGAGTCCGAACGCCCCCTTTTTTCCTTCACAACAAATTAAAATGCCACAATTAATTAACAGGTGAAAGCCAATTAGCCAAGTGCATTATACTAAAAATGACATATAGCGCGCTTCCATGGTATTATATTAGTAAATAATTCAGTAATTACTAACAGTAGTTTAAACATTGACACAAAATAAAGTATGTGACATGGACGTAAAGGAGCAATGTGCCAATTTGTCATCGCACACGCCTTTGGGGTTTTTTTAAACAAATTCAATAAGAGACAGATGATCACATTGTGATGAGTAGTAAATTGGAGGGAACCAGCCAAATACCAAGTAGTACCGTACAAACTGCTCTGTACTTTATAGTCTGGTTCTATTTTCCCAAAATAATGATGCAAGTGGCAAATTTGGGTAGAAGCTGGGATCCACCTGATTTAGGGTATTTCAACATCGCTGATTTTACGAATATGGCGGATCCCAAACTGAATTTTGTCATCTAAGGCCCTAAGTTGCATATTCAAAATGGCCACCCTATTAGAAATTAAACCATTATAACTTGATAACTATCAATGCTACAGACATAAATTTGGTCTTAAATTCTTCACAATATATATATTTCTATTTGCTTTAATGGCACATTTTGTCCAAAATTGACCGGAAATCACATTTTTTGATAATTTAACCTTTGACCTCTGTTCACTATATCTCTAATTTCTGGTCGTACGGACTTAAAAAATGGTCTCAAATTATTCGTAATCTATATATTTATATTCACACTAAGACATTATTTGTAAAAATGACCGGAAATACTGTTTATTACCTTTGACCTTAATTAATTTAGTATTTTGACGTATTCTCCTAAAACGATGAAACCCCAATTTGTACAAACATAAAAAACGTCTTTTAAAAATTGTTCGAAATGTATTTATATTCACATTAATGAGAATCATCGGAAATATTGTTGATGACCTTAAACCAATTTCAGATACTAGTCACAAAAAATCCCCTGGTAACCTAAGGTTGGAATTAATCCTCATACTCATAATGTCCCATTGATGGAATATAATACATCAAAACTGTCTCAATACATTATAGTTTTATTTTTAATATCTATCTTTTGTCACACAGGACAATTCATTAAAAATGGTCAAGATTAATACATTTATAAAACATTTTAATCAGGCTATATAAACGTATAAAGACATGATTATTTATCTTAATGGACACAATGTTATATATTATCCAAGATTCAATTTACTTTGTGTTTTTCCGTTGCAATTGGTCATAGGAACCTCAAGTGGTTGTGGTTAACATACATATATCACAAATTCCTTATTATTTGGAAAAAATGTAACAACTATATTTTCTGACCATATACGAAAAATACAAAAAACAACTGTAAAATACAGTAAACTATATTAGGGTACGTTATTTTATTAAAATAAGGATTAAACATAATAAATGTTGTGTAGCAATATGCATACTACTGCTAATATGAATAATATTATTTGTCTCTTGTTTATAAATTAGACCTATCCATACAGTAGGAATGTAACACAGACAAAATATACAAAATGCGTATGGAATAATAACACTCATGCAACATATACGTTGGTCTTGCCAGCAAGTTTGAGAAAGATTTAATTTTATAGCAGCGGTAATTACCGTAGGAATAGTTAATCTTCCATGAATTGGTCAGTTGGAAGGTGTTAAAAACATAGACATACTCCTTTTACGCCAGAACCAAATAACTACCAAAACCATTTTTACACACACAAATAACTCTATTTTGAATGATTTTATTTTATGTAACAATTACTCAATCTGTATTGGCTGCATTTTTTTTTATCTCATAGTCTATCCATAATCATTACAGATTATAGTACTAAAGTTTTAAAAAATTGAAGGGCTCCACATTTTAGAAATTTACATCTGGAAACTGCAAAAAAGTACAGTAGCAGAAGCAGCCGCGGTAAACAGGGTAAAAACAATAGACTCTCCAGAACCTTTCATTTGAGGAGGCAAAGATAGATTCGACTGAATTAAATAACACCGGTATCTGCTGATGCTACTTACTTTATTTTGTCTTTACTATTGATCTGTCTAAATATTTTTTACATTATATTGTCTCAATCGGTTTACCTATAATATATTTTATGCATTTTTAGATCTTCGACCATGTGTCGAGACTGTATTAACTAGTGCTGTTTGATGGATCTTATTTGACACATTTGAGAAAAAAATATTAAATATTTTTGAGTACCCTGTAATTTAACCAGTTTTTTTTCGGATATCTTAACATTCCAAAACCAAGCGCACCAATCTTTCCGATATTTGCATACACCTGACCGACATGTATTATATCACCACCAGGCTTATTCATGGCGTTGCGTTTGATCGTAAAGACTGGCCAAAACTGATCCCACAGTACAGTACAGTACAAATACAGGGTCCTTAATGAGTTTTCAATCTTGGTCGAATTTTCTCTACTACTCCCTTTAAATATCAAATTTTACATTTTATGGCAGCCTTCCGTTTTTTTTTGTCCCAATCCTTATACCTGTATCAACATACATATATAATAATGTACACACATATACATATACGTATACTGATACATATGCATATGCATATAGATTTACATATACATATAGGCCTACGTATACATATATACGGATGTCTTAGAAAATATAATTTTTGGTACCTTTTTCACATAAGTAGTCCTACAAAATCTTGGATAATATTTTAACATGGTGTTCATTGACATAAATATGAATGTAGGCCTATGTTCCAATTGACAATGTTTTTGTTGTTTCACAAAGTAGTTTTTATGACTAGTTGTTAAATAAAATTGAATATACGACACTGTTAAAAATGAATATGGTCAAAATCATAACAGTATTTTATTTTCTATTTTTGATTAAGTTATTTTTTCAAATAATGTTTAATTAATGTGAATATAAACACATACATTCTGAACAATTTTAGAAAATCCGTTGAAGTTCCTATAACTAGTGGTTATGAAAAGTACTAAAACTTACTAAGTTCAAAGGTTATCAATAGTATTGGTGTTACAAAAATACGGCAGATACAGATATTACTAAGGTCAAAAGCCATAGAAGTATTTCCTGTCAGTTTTAGATAATATGCCTCAAATACATACATTACGAACAATTTGAGGCCATTTTAAGTCTCTGCGTCCAAAAGTTACAGAGATATAGTAAACAACGGTCAAAGGTTAAAATGGTAAAACGGTCACTTCCGATCATTTTGTGACTAAATCTCCATTAAAACAAGCAAAAACATACATATTTTGAGATCAATATATATTCCAAAGAGTTTGAGACAATGTTTAAGTTTGTAAGACAAGTCGTTACAAAAGTATGACAAATACAAATATTATTAAGGTCAAAGGTCATAGAAGTATTGCCGGTCAGTTTTAATAATATGTCTCAAACTAAGTACATACATTACCAAGAATTTGAGATCATTTTTAAGTCTCTGCGTCCAGAAGTTAAAGATATATAGCAAACAAAGATCAAAGGTCAAATTGGCAAAACGTCTCACTTCCGGTCATTTTGTGACAAAAGCCCCCATTAAAGCAAATAGAAACATACATATTTTGAACATTTTGAGATCAATTCCAAAGAGTTTGAGACAATTTTAAAGTTTGTATGACAAGTTGTTACAAAAGTATGGCAAATACAAATATTACTAAGGTCAAAGGTCATAGAAGTATTTCCGGTAATTTTCAATAATATGTCTCAAAATATGTACATACATTACCAACAATTTGAGGCCATTTATAAGTCTCTGCGTCCAGAAGTTACAGAGATATAGCAAACAAAGGTCAAAGGTCAAATTGGCAAAACGGGTCACTTCCGGTAATTTTGTGACAAAAAATTCCATTAAAGCAAATAGAAACATACATATTTTGAACATTTTGAGACCAAGTTCACGTCTGTAGCTTTTGTAGTTTTTGAGATATGGTATTTGCAAAAAAATTGACCAGAATTTGAATATTAGACGTATGAATCGCGCTTGGGATCCGCCATAATCATAATCAGCGGTCTCGAAACACCCTAAATCAAGTGGATCCCAGCTTCTACCCAAATTTTCCACTAACATCTTTATCCAGGTCTCTTTTTGAAAAATGGAACCTATCTATTAGGAGTTTGTTTATCCCCGCCCCTCTGAACTGAACAACTAACAGATCCCCGTGCTTCTACTTCCCGTGTCGAAAGTGTCACTTCCCAATATTTATTCTAATATCGTCTTGACCCTAGGGCATAACCCAGCCAATCGTAAGATGAGGCTGAGAATGTCTAGCTTCATTTTTTTTTCATTCACATGAATGAAATGCTGCATTGTGACACTTTGAAATGCATATGAAGTGTAGTATCTCCTGCCATCGGTGATACGGAGTAGGTTAATACATCCTTCCCTATTTGCAAAAACTTCTGTGTTCGATTATGCTAAACTATAAATAATGACTATTTTCACTAAAAAAGTGTGGATGCAATCTAAACTTTTCTCGACCCATTCGTAGGTATATCATGCCTATTAATTACCCTTTCAAATTGCTTTTCAAATGGTTAAAGAGTGTTGTTTCCGCATCTAAAGGTGTATACTAAAATTCCGGACCTCGCCTCTGCTTTGTTTCCTTCAAATGAAGACATTTTTGTATTAAATTGTGCACGCTGCAAAACATTTTGTAAGTGTATAAGAGTGTCAATTCCGACCATCTAGAGGTATAATATTCGCACGTAACTTCTGGATTCTTTACTCAATGGTTTTTAGTTTTGAGGGATACTTGCGGTACTAATTGTGCCACCTTGAAAACCAGTCAACTAATTAACTTTACTTAGCCAAATAGTTGTTGACAATTAAAACGAATTTAGGCTAAAGTATTTGCTCCGAATAGGGGTGTTTGTAGATGGTTTATACAGGCTTTCCCTGGTTTCATGCAAAAACATACCCGCAAACAATAATACAATATCGTCATCATTCTCTGTCTACAATTATTATCTGTAATAGCTGAAATTTGGTCAGCATGTTTACAAGAATATATCGTAAGTCCAAACTATAAAAAAAAGTTATAGAAAATACGTAGAATACGCTTATTCAATATTATTGGAATATTCCATTCTCTATATAAGCTATGATCATGAATGTACTGTATACGAGGTGTTCCTAACAACCACACACCATCAAGCCTGTTGGTTGATTTATGACCTTCTCCCATTAACTGTGGGATGGCGTGTTTAAAAATTGATTCCATTCATCAGTATAATTATCCAAGGAGGTTTTATTAGTGAACTATAAAACTTCATTGAATTAACTTATTGATTTCTAAATGACACTATTGATTATTGATTCCTTTATTTATTGATGTAGCCATTGATGGTTATGTTGTGGTGTATATTATAAGATTCAGATTGAAGAATTATTTGTCCCTATGGACTAGGCCTATCTACATTAATAGTTCTGCAAAATTTATTGCATTGGCTTTCCTATTCTTATTTTTGTTAGGCCTATTTAGTATTAAAATATTGAAGTATTTTGTAATTTAAAATCAATAAGTTATTACGTTATGGAATGCTCACTTAACATTTCTGGATGTTGTACACCGCGTGCCCGAATAGGAATGTTTTCCAAATGTGGTACTCATTGTCTATGTGGTCCATACAGAACGAGGTTGAAAATAACGAATTTCGCGACGTTTACTGACTGGTATTCTAAAATTTCCCCAACCATGGTGGGCTTAAAGTAGATTAAACTACGCCCTATATTTGTTTAAAAAATGTATGGATTCAACGCTGCCTAGCGAACCCCAACCCCGTCTATGTGTCTTCCTCCCTCCCCTCTGATGGGGAAGCAGACAGTTTTTATTCAAACAAAATTCATTCAGAAACTACCAGTAGACCTATTGTATTCTCCGAAGTCTACAAGATCCCGTTTAAATTCTGTATAAATAAGCCAGAGCTCACAGGGACTTAGCCCCTGGACCCCCAAAACGGGGTGGGGGTGGGAGATTGGCGGCCCCAGGACCCTCACCTCGCAATTAAAACCTTTTATTTCCTTTTTTACATTAATGAAGAACAAATGCCCCAAGTTTCGCAGTACAAAGTCAGTTAGGTTTTTTTTAAAGAGGATAAAATCTTGGATTAGATTTGGCCATAGAAACAGAATTACACTCCCATGTTATTTCGGTTAAGAAAGGCGGAAAGGAATGACGAAATGCGTGGATATCCGCGTACCACGTTCTAAATACTACACTTCGGTATGTCATTTGCAACAACATAATACAATAGGTTTTTTTTCATAACCATCACACTTGTTTTATATTTTTGTGATACTGCCATCGTTTTACACAATGAAGTTGGTCGTAAGAGACATTTGCACCTCTCACATCCAAGTCTGATCAAGGGTCAGTTGGTGATCATTATGATCAAACATTCAAAATGTTCAAATTGAGCTTCTAAACAAGCATATACACACATATCCTAAGGGTCAAATGTTATTTGGGGTCATGACATATGGAACAAAAATAGGCGATGGTGCAATCGTTAAAGATTTGTCTTGCATCTATAATAATTACTGTCTTTGTGGCATATGTTTTTTTAAAACTAAAAATACAATTTTAGTTGCACAGTATACGTTTACACACTTAAAATTATAACATACAGTGTTTATAAGAATTTTGATCGCAACTTATTATAAAGAAGAAAAATAAATCGTGGTGTCTATCAATTTTATTCAGATTTAAACCATATTTCAAACTGTACTGTTTTACATTTATCTCCATGGACCTTTTGGCCTACCTTGGCAGATACACTCAAACATAAGAAGCTACACTAACTTGATGATGAATGATAATGAGATTGGGTTGATGTGGTAATGAAGATTTTACTATTATGAACGATAGGAGTTATGGCATTGATAATGTCACCATAAACTTACGAACAGGTCTTGATATAAAATATACAAAACTATGATCAGTGGCACATCTAGAGGGGGTTCTTGAGCACCCTTCAATGCTGGAAAATAAAATTAGTGTATAAATATGATACCTGAGGCTCGAACACCCTCTTTAAAAAGATTGAGCGCCCCCACCCCCGTTTAAGAGGAAACTTCGATTGTTCATAACTTTGCAAGGAAACATCGTATGAAACTGATTTTTTTTTGCATTTTAAAGATAATAATGTGTAGTTTTATAATCCATCAATTTTCAATTTTCCGAATTATGTCTCATTTGGCAATTGGCTCTGCCACAAGCCCCTGATGTTGATCAAACTCTGCATAATGGTATGGTTTTTCAAAGCAAAATTTACGTACTATATATAAAAACAACGTACTGTACGAAAACGCTAAACTAATTGATTCATTGGACAGCCGGCAAACATGACGCCTTTTACTCTGCCAAATGATACAAAGAGATAGACCTAATATCACAAACACAATGAAAAGCGATCAATACCTATAATATTCCCTATAACTATTTTAAATAGGCTGATATTCAATGTGTTTGTGAAAAATACATTTTCAATAATAGATTAGGAATGTTAATTAATCCTGAATATAAAATCTAACTATTATTATTTAGGGCAATGGATGTATCAAGTCTTTTGGAATAGTGTTATAAAACTTTTACTTGAGTCAGGATTCGCTATATGCAAAAAAGGGCATAGGCCTTTTAGGATAACTGTAGCTTTACTAAACATGGTGTAGATTATCGAGTACTTTTCTAGAATATCAGGAAGCATCTCCTAAATTTAAAATGAGTAAACATGTGTGGCCACCTATGATTTAATTTACTGAACGTACAACATTCTATTTATAATCGATCACAGGAGCAGGCAAAGCGGGAGGTTCAGACCCGCGGCTGCTGACACGAACCGATATCTTCTCTCTTTTCTGCCAACAGCAATTAGGGCCAGTCAGAAACGATAGACTCATTACCGTACTAGTATCATTTTTACTATTTGTGCATTACTATTTTATATTTTTTATATTTTGTGTGTACACACTGTATGAATATATTGTATCATATTGTGTTAAGGTAATTTTAATTGTATGGCGAGCAATGACATTTTCCCAAGAGTGAATGAATAAAGATTTACTTTACTTTACTTTACTAATTATCCAAGACATTCTTAAATTTATTCCATCCGCTGTCATTAATAATGTCATCAGAGGTCTCTATCAAATTTCTTTCACAAAAAGGTTGTAGTTCTACTGGAGCCTGACACTCCTGCCGCATTATTGGTATCACTATGTATTTTGGTAATTTCCGTATGGCACTATTTAGTGCCAAGTTCAGTTCATATTTACACCATGGGCAATTCTGAAAATTTGTGGAGAGTACGATGACGATAAATTTACTGGTACACAGTGCCTCTACCCAAACAGATATATAGTGTGTTCCCAGAGCTGTATCTCTTTCTTTGCGGAAACCCTTCAGTTTATATTCACCTTCCAGTTTTGGTAAAATTTGTTTAACAACCCAATCATTATCAACTGGCGATGCTATGACATAAAAGTCGTGGTCGATGGGCCTCTCACTAGTTTTAGTTGCGCCAAGTTGTTCACTTACATTTGCTGCAACAAAATTGCAATCAACCCGTAACCGTTCCTCACAATCATCACTCATTTTCCGAACATTACCTATACCTAGATTTTCATCTGTCAACTGCAAACAATACCCCCATCGTTCATACGTTTTAATAGGGTTGAAGTAGTCATCACAATCTGTTAATTTTACAGCGTCTGCAAACGTCATTTTTGCTTTGTTTAGGTAGGAAATTGCCGTCTGGTCATTTGATTTCTGCTTGATCTCTCCTTGCAACATGTAAATATAGCCGATGTCAGAGAGATCAGCGTGGGTATTCTTAATACGAAAAGCATTCTCAAATGAATGCTTTGCGTTAGTTAGACGGTGATCGCTTTTATCAACATCATACATCTTTAAGTAAAGAAGACCTTGATGTCTGTATGCAAACCACGATTCCTCTTTAAGAAGTGACTTTGTAAAAAGTTCCTCTGCCTCCTGTAGTTTGTTAAGATGTATATATTCTGAGGCAATACGCCTAAGAACATTCGAATCGTCTCCTTCCAATAGTAAGCCCATTTCTAAACATTCAGACCTAAGCCTGTCCAAGCTTAGATTTGTTTCGAAACACTTGTTCTTAAGAACGTCTGTAAGTCTTTTATTGACATACGGTATTGTCTCCCCATTGTCTTCATCAAATTTATCTTTAAGACGTAACAAAATAGCAATGAAAATATATGACAATGCTTTACAGTCGCTTGGTGATTCTGTGATGTTGATGACGTCAAGAAAACTGTCGATGGCTTGTTGAAAAATTTCAGTTGCATTTTGTAATTCCAATTCTTCCATAATTCCAAATTCTACTTTCTGAGAGTACTTACGATATAAAGAAAGACTATAGTCAAACAAAATCTCGCCTCGTTCAGTTTCTATGCTACATTCTGTATCATTTACCAACTCAATGTGGTACTTGGCCTTTTTAAGGAGATCAAAATATGAAAACTGCCGTTTATCCTGCTCAAAATGACGAATTATATGCGCCTGGTCATAATAAGCTCTAGCTAGTGCCATGTTGTCTTGTCTGCTTACAATGCTTTCCAATTTTTGTCTATAGTTACCAGCTATCTTGAGATCGTTCATATATTCATGGATATATTCGAGATCAGCAATTGCGGTTATGTTTGTCTCATCATCTTTTATTACTTCAGTCAAATAAAGTAAACTGTCGTACTTTGTTTCGGTACCAGCTTTAAACAAGATTGCTGCGAACATCGTCTTCATAACTTGGTAATATAATGGTCTGCATAACTGGCGTTCCTTTAACATTACTAGTTTTTTATACACAGAGTTCGTGTCTATGTCTTTTTTGAACTTTTCAACGGGAATACTAGCTAGCACCTTGCATTTCAAATGGCCAAATTCTTGCTGCTCGTGACAGCTAGGTAATGCCATTATCGCAAATCTTCCACCGAGCAAATCTTACGGACAGATTCATCACGTCTTGCTGCTACACATGTAGGCCTACTGCAATGTTCCCTGTTAGAGACCTCAGTGTAGGCCTATGCAGTAAGCATGACTAAACATACTTGGTTGAGTTCCTATAAGCTGTCTCGTCTAGATCAAGAAGTTATCAAAGTGACTTTCAACGAGGCTAACATTAAAACTCAGTTGGCGTTTATTAATTCCGGTAACGTTCCCGCTCCTTATTCCTGTCAGTCAGTGGTAAAACACGTCCGGATTAAACATTACATGCAGTCTTGGCTCACAGCACAAATTTTGATACACTCGATCGTCTGTGGTTCATTGGATCTTAACAAAAGCTGTCATGACGAAATCTATTATAGTCACATATAAATAATGGCCAATGCAGTATATCATCACACAAAATTATTCAAAGTATTCATCTACCGAAAATTAGGTATGACGTAGCCTACGTTGCTATACGTGTCACGAGATTCAAAATAGACGGGTGGAAGCACAAATAGATCTAGGTAATTCCACAATTACACTTATGCTAACCTCAGTGCATAACATGGTAAGCTGTATCTATTCCATGATTCACACAACGACGTCACACATAATTTATTTTGAAATAATAAATCATTCATCGATTTTTGCTGTTCCGCTTTACTTTTGAGAATCACCTACATTTCCCAGCAAACACAAAACGTTCTCATGACGTTAATGAACGTTGTGATTTGGTATGAGATAAAAATATTGTTTGCAAAACGTTGCACAAACGTTACATGAATGTTCAAACATTATAATTACGTTAGACGTTGTGAAATTTGATTAAAAGTACGTACATATGGTTCTACTTAACGTTTTCAACACCAAAATATAACGTTATATAGC
>JAOTQE010051840.1:0-20868 GCA_025631205.1 Nesometra sesokonis
ACGTCACAAAGAAACAAAAAAAGCAATATCATAGTCAAAGACAAATACTTGCGACCAATACATCCACGAAAAATTCTATAAGTTCTTCATGGATATCCATCATTTTGGTGTTTTTTCCTTTTGTTATTTTTCTTTTTTTTAATTTTATGTAAACTAATTTTGTATCAGTGAAAATCTGCGTACAACGATTTCATACCACCCATAACAAATAATCAATGTGTTAACAACAAACAGGAAAGATATTTATTATCTCACCGCAAGTTATACAAAGGAAAAAAAAAAAAAAAAAAAAAACAAAGAAGACGAAGAAAAAAAGGAACAAGGTATTATGTAACTGTATGGCAATGGAATGGCACTACTCTTCATTTTAGACCATTAGATATATATCAAATATAGATGCACTTTATAATGCTAAAATATTATTTTGTATTTTTTGCCATTTTTCTTTACCCTTTTCTTCATTCATAAAAATGTCTCCTTTGATCCTCAATAGGATAGAGTATTTGAAAGAACTCCATAAGCATTTATTAGTTGATTTGTTTAAGGCTGTCATGATTCTACTTTTGTAGATAGTGTAAGCAGCTAGTGAATAAATATAATCTTTCAAAATATCTCCTGTACCTAACACAAGTTTTTTAAAAGTTACTTCTTCTTTTGATATACTCCTAAGAAGAGTACGGATTTTACTCCAGAAAGACTGAAATTGTGTACAACTAAAAAACATATGTTTTTCATCTTCGATTCTTCCACAATTAGTACAAGTTTCTGTCTCTCTTATTCCCCAAACACAGAGCCGTTTGTTAGTTGAACATTCTTTTAGCAATAAGGATGTTGTCATCTTCGACAGAGAAACAGATGGTTTGAGACGGTTGTCAAAGAGTCTATACGTGAAACGTGATGAGCCCTATTTTAACAGGGGAGAGGACTGGTGAGCACCTATTGTTCGGTGTTCAAGAAGATCCCCCGTAAGTTTTTTACCCGAATCATTCGATTGTCGGCACAGGTCAACGCACTTTTGCCACAAAATGACCAGTCGGTCTGATGATGCGTCCGGGATAGAACGTGAAATATAGCCACTCATAAACTATACGTCCAGACGATCCGATGTACAGATTTTACTTTTCTATATGTAGGCCTACTTCCTAGATTAATTATAATCTTCACAAATTAAGATAATACAGATATTTAAATAACTAGTTCTGATATAGTTACCACGAAATCATAATTGTACACCAACAAAAGCACCCCAACAACAACCCGTTTAATACCTAAATTAAATAATTAACAAATAACAAATTTGATTAGCCTACTGTCAATCAATAATTTAAATCAAACATTTCGATCAGATCCAATTCAAACTTTTGTCAACTGTTGACATAATCCACGAGGAGTCTCCGTATCGACAAACGTTTCCTCTTCGCAAAATAAATTAGTTATCATATGATACAATCATTTTTAATATAGCCATGTTTAATCACGCTTCATGTTATCTACGCCTCGTGGTATCATTTGGACTGATAGGATTACTGTTGATGGTGTTTTTACCTATTAAAGCAACAGGATTTGTAATTCGCGACACAACAACATTAAACAGTAGTCCTAATATAGTAGACCAAGACGTAGGAACCTCCTCTCCGGTACACTGTGCCAACGATCCTGAGTCCCTTAAAGAACAACGTCGCGGCATCAGTCTAAGAGAATGTCAAACCAAACAGATTCGAGAAAAAGAAAAAATAGCGAGGATAGATTCTAACGAAACGGTACCACTGATAGAAATAACAGAGGAACAAAAATCTGAAATTATCTCGATATATGGTTCGTATTTTCGTGATAAGTCCAGCTTGGAAAAGACAGAAGAAGGTATGAACAGGGTTACGAGGGACGTACACAGTGTCGAGGTCTGTCCAAGTATTCCAAGTTGGGATGATCTTCAGATAGTTAAAGGTGCTGATGGTAAATTCCGTCAACTTGTACAGGTAGGCAATACTGTCTAAAGGGTCTTTCACATCTGTTCAGTTTCCAGTTTCCTTTCCTTCTTTCATGTAAAACGTCTTCACAACTAGAAAAATGGAAAACCAAATTTCTGTGTCTGAATCGAAATTTAACCGGAACTGGAATTTGAACAGACGTGAATTCCCCTTTAATCTGGCGGTCGACATGTTCTCTTGATGTTTCTCTTCTATTTTTGGAAATTTTCATCTCGTTCTCAGAGCCTTCCAACGGTGGGCAATCATCACGTATATTCCACTGTACTTTATGTTCCCGAATCCTGTTTCAGATGTATAGGTATACATATTTTTGTGGAGCGTCCTCGGATTGGATCTCATAGTAGGAGTTTGCTGGTTGGTAGTTCATGGTATCTTTGGCAGTTGCCAGCTAACATTATTCTCCTTGCTGCAATTTTGTCGCTCAATTTTGTCAGCTCACTAAGTTTCTTTTTGTTTACTTATATGTTCATTCTGATTTATTTACCACAACACACAGCATTCTGGTATAACATTCTTCCAGGGACTTCTGTAAGGTAGGTTCAGGGTCCAAACTTCACTACTGTATAGCAAGATAGATTTCATGGTCACCAGGAAAAAGCTGAGCTTATGTGCCTGGGCATTCCATTGGTATTATGTAATCATTTATCCGCAAAATAATGTTTCAAGACTTTTATTGGTCTTATTGTGAAAACAATTTCAATATATATTTTTTATTACAAAGCCTGTACTTCTTGATTGTTGAATTGTATTGTATTTTATTAAATAGTGATTATTCTGTCTTTTGTAGCTGGGCATGTCAACAAGATCGTAGCTTTATTAATATTTAGAAATATCTGATAAACCTATCAAAGCACGTTAACCTCTGTATGCTATCTTAACTACGCCTGTTGCCGTATGACCAGCATTTTCTCAACTTCAATTGTTGTCGTTTAGCAAAATTGTTGATCTATAATATTCATTAAAATCAATTATATTTAACCACACATAAACATTCATTCATTTTGTTTGTTTCTCAGTTTCCCACTGATGACCTTAAACAGTATATACTGCAAGAAAAATGTCAGCGCTCGATCTCTGACGTCCTCAACAATGTTAGTTGTAAGTTAAAGCAGCGATTAGTTCGTGCTTTGATCATAGACCCGATAGCCAACCTCATCATGGAATATGATGTCGTCGTAGATTGTTGCGCAGCTTATACCAACATTTGATACAAACGCTGGTTGTCTTGAATTTTGCGAGGATCATTGATATCTGGATTCTGGATATTGTGTGTTTACAGATGGATAGCACATTGATTTGTCTGTTACGTGTTTTTGACTTTAATGAGAGCTCTTGATGGACTCAAATGATTAATCAATTACTGCATTTAAACTGATGCATTCAAATATCGTATAGGAGAGGGTGCCAATAATCATAGCTATCACAAAGAGACTACAGTTTATTATGCGCATAATACCATCAACACAATACCAACAGCCGTGTAGCTTATGATAATATATTTGAAAGTACTGTATGGAAATGCGGATATACCTTTGAGAGACGGTATAGGATAAGTATACCTAACATATTAAAAGGCGATTTTAGAACTACGGTCAGATAAGTGGGGTTCAGAATTTGAAATTGAATTGTCACAGCTGACCGATGGAAGAACAGTACAAAAACATCCAACAGCTGGTATTTGTTTTCTTAAACTGTCACAAGGTCTGTGCTTCAAAAGCATGTATTTAACCACACAAAGCCTCACAGAAACCAGAAATAATTAAGTGACCGCGACATCACACAAGACCTGAAATTACTATTTTATGTGAATTTGTAATGCAATGTATTGTACCATAATATTCATTGTTGTATTGTGTGTTCCATGACGTAAAGGGAAAGGATTAATGACAGTATTAGGTCTAATCTTTTATAGTGCGACCCAAAAAGAAGATAGCTGTAAAAAGGTATGACCTCCCACATTAAAAACACTCACTTTCATGTCAATTGTATTAATTCAATGATATAAAGCGTATGAAAGGAAGACTTTACTCGTTTATAGTGTGGCTTAAAAGGAGAAGATAATTGTAAAAGAGGTAATGACCTCGCATAAAATGTTATAGAGACATCCAAGGCATTTGTGAAGTCTCTCCACAAAATGAGTCTCACGGTAGGAAAACCCAAAATTGAGTTATTGATACCCTATAATAAAGCATAATATAAGTTGTAATCTACACTTAAAATTACATTTATTGGACAGTAGACCCAAAGATATGACCCTTTGAAGATGTCATGTATAGAAACACGGTTTTGAGGAAATCGCCTATATTGTAACACAAAAATAAACAAGACTATAAAATTTCAAAAAGTCTACATTTAGACATTTTCCATCTTGAAATTGACCTAAAAATTATATTATAATGAAATATATATACTTTAGTACTCATAATTGATTAAAACTCAATTTCTCAAAAATTTGACTTCAGACCTATTTTGGCGATTATCTCAATTTGATCTCACCTACGATGCGACTCATGTGGTGAGACCTCACATTTACCAAATACTGAGCTCCAAAGTCGTCTAGATCTATCTCCAGAGTTACTCTCTTAATGTAAAGGAGTGAAACTTCACTATTTTGGAGTGAATTTAAAAGACAGAGTGACCTGAGGGACCACTCTTAAAAGAGTGAAGTATCATCACTCCAAATCTACTCTTTTGGAGTGAATTTTCTGGTAAAGAGGGAGTCATTTCACTCCTAAGAAGTAAATTTTCAATCGAATAGAGTGAATTTTCAGTCCTTTTGGAGCGGTTTCTTAGGTCAGTCCCGAAAGAGTGGATTGTCACTGCGACCAACAAATGATCAAACAATACAATGATTTGACTATGGTATAACTTATAAACTTTGTAAATGATGTGTACTGTGTTTAATTCACTTGCAAAATTCGGACCTTTAAATACAAATATCTTAAATATAACTAAAAATGAACAAACATGTTTTAATTTCTACGACATCTTCAGTGAAACTAAAAATATCGAAAACAGAAATAGGCTTATACATTATTTGATTGACTTAATGAATAAAAAATAAGTCAAGCGAGTCGGCATATAAGACTTTCTGTTACCGTTATTAAATTTAGTTTACTGAAGATGTCGTAGGGATTAAGAAGAAACTCGTTATTAAAAATATTTTTGTTGCTCTTACATTAGTCTTCATTTTGCTTTGTGTCCGGAACTTTGGATGTATCATTAACGACTTTACGTTGACCAGTACCGTTACTAAATTAAAACCGAGACAGTTCGAACAACTAGGCCTATACAAAAAGCTTGAAAAGACAAATGCCGACGTAAACCGTCTTAAAAACTGCAATTTTTTTGGTGTATTTCTCAAATTTTTCAAAGTTATAAGGTAATTTATAAGCTCGTTCTCAAAAGTGTTACATATTATCTTCCTTCATTAAGGTTAAGCTTTGCATAATCACAAGAAAGAATACAGAGTAATAAGTTTAAATGTTATTGAAGAAAGAATCTAATCTGTTGTAATCTGTAAGGACTAGGCCTACCAATTATATCAGAAAAACAAAATAGTCCAATGCATACCATGGTATTATAGTTACTGTATTATAATTTTATTTTTGCTTTTATTTGTATTTAAGTCTATCCATAATTCATCTACTCAACATACTCGTACTTTGAGGTCAACATCTGACCACACGCTTCTTTTCTGCCCACCTTGGACGTTAAAGTCATGTGGGGAACGATTCTTCAAGGTTGCTCACCCAAGTTATGGAACGCTTTACCACTCACCCTCTGTTTTTGTTTTCTTACATGTAAGCTATAATCGTTTCAGATTCTTTTTCCTTTTTCACTTGAAGCGCATAGAGACTTTAGTATTTTGTGCTATGTAAATATTTAACCATTAACCATGATTAAATACTTTTAGTTAATAATAATCTGGTGTCATTATTACGGTAATTTGTCAATTTATTATCTGGTAAGTTATCGTTCTGTAAGCGATCACCGTGGGGTCAGAAAAAAGTGGTCGCTTACGGAAGGTAGTCACCCATGAGAATCTACGCTGATGAAGGACTTGAAAATATCAACATTTAGGATGCCTCTCATCAGGGAGCGGTACAGCTCCCTGCTTTCATATAGACTGTATCACTTTAGCTTTAAAATGAGAGGTCAATTATCAAACTAGGCTCTATGCTATAACAAAAGTTATAAAACAAAATAGACAAAATTTCCTTTGTGTTTGTTTATATTTATTTCCAGTTGTTTATTTGCTTATTTCTCTATAATTTCTTATGTAAAAACCTGGTGGTTTTTCCATGCCATGCCCCAAATTATTTTTAAGGAGGTCGCTTAGGGGAGGTAAATTTTCATTGATATTTAAATGTTAGGTCAGAACGTATAGTCTTCGTCGCTGACGGAAGGTGGTCGCTTAAAGATACAAAACCACTTATTAAATAGGAAAACAAAACGGATTTTCGGTTAAGTGGTCGCTTACGGAAGGCGATGTAATAGTAAAACCTTGTTATTTATATTTTGATGGATTGTGTATTACATATTAGATTTTCCTATGTAAATTAAAGGAACAAATGTTAGGGTAAATTTAGGTTATTTTATTGATTTTGAAAGCTATAACCAAATACTTCAAACTAAATAGATCGATGGTACACTGTAGGACATACACTGTATCTAAACATCTGCTAGATCCAGCTGTAACTTTATTTACCAACAATATCTTTGTTGAATTTTGTTTCGACGTCATACGGTACGTCACTATCAGAATTACGTAATGAATAATATACAGTATCGAACATCGAACCTATATCACTCTGAAACTCACAAAACGGGACTAAAATGCTACCAATATTTGCAACTTTCATGAAAAAAAAACAAGAAAAACATGGTAAAAATATACAGGTTGCCAAGTACAATGTAACATAGAACATAAACATTCAAAGTCAGGTTGTCTACTTGGTCCCTGTCTGCCGCGATTGGCTCGCGCATTGTGTTAAAAAAGTGGCTGTACCTCCCTGGTTACTTATGTAGTAGGTTTAATTTGGAACTGCGGTATTAAAATTTCTATGGATACAATGTGACGTAACTGACACATTTTCAAAACATTTGGAAAATGAGATAATGAAGTAAAAACATTTTCCAAAGTGAGTCCTATATCAAAGTTGGGCCCACTACTCATTACACAAACATACAAAAAAAAAAAAACCGGATTTTGAAAAGGTTGTTTAAAACCGTATTAAAAATTACGGTACCTTAAAAATTACCCGTTTTTATGTGAATTTGATTGATCTTTCCATTACATTTAGTTGTGTTTGTAATGTGGTTTCATTTTTCAAGCACAACCCCCAGTACTAGACCCACTTTTGTTGTGGGACTCGCCTTGCAGCAAGTTTTGCTGCATTATCACAATGTTAAATTGTTGTGTTGAAATATTACGTCACAATTATTACATTACGTCATAATTGTTCACAGAAATAATATTGCCTTTAATATGCATGATAGCATGTACTTTCGCAGTAATATCTGTCATCCATTGGTCTTGGAATCGCTGGGTTGACCTAAACGATGTGCTACTTCTACTTCAATATCCCCCACAGACCAGATCCATTTTACAGTTGGGAGGGCACAGAAAGACAGACTGCGCCAGTGGGTGGGTTTCTCCAATAGAACATTTTTGAAAATAATAAATCTCTATACGCTCATACAGAGCATCTTGTACTATACAGTCGAAACCGGGGATCCCAACTCAAAAATATGTGGGGAAACTTTTTTGGGTTGATGACGGGGAAACGTGCCCCCGTGGCCCCTTGGATCCGCGCTCGCACGGCGTTCTTTTTTCTTCAAGCTGGCGGTACTGCGTACTGATACGATTTTTATCATCGATTGCACTTTAATGCTTCTTTAGATATCTCAGCTTTGCTAGCTTTTCAGCACAATTCGAAGCACCCTATATGTACGTACCCTTAGGTCGGGCATTACTTCAAATTCCCCCTACAACGCCTGAATAACAGGCTTAGAGAGCTAGTACACGTCCGAACTCTACGGCGGTCGCACAGAAACAATTTGTCTGTTATAGTCGGTCTCCTATTTAAATAATTGGGCGCATCCGATGAAAATTTAAAAACTCTGTTCCATAACTATTAACAATTGACAACAAGCTGCATACAGTGAATGGCAGGTTTATATTAAATACATTTATTCTTAAAATATTAACCTTATGCAATATGTTCTTATTTAAAATATGATCATAATGACTAACAATAAATTAATGCTCATAAATACAATAATTCTGGGCATAGTCAGTATGCACATTAACATTAACTAAGGAATGTGGGTATAACTGGATCAGGTAGTATATGAAAATATATCTAACAATATTTTTAATGTTCATGCATAAAAATAATTCGCGCATACACAGTACGTATACGGGAGAGGCATGGAAAAACTACCAAGTTGTTGCACAAGAAATAAGTAAATAAATACAAACAAAAAAGAAATTTTTGTTTATCTTGTTCCATAACTTTAGTTAAAAGCTTATAGTAAGCGTAATATGTTCACCTTATTACCTCAATTATTTAATTTTGCGACAACTTGGTGGCTTTGCCATGACATGCCATATATATATATTAATAATAACTAAGGTTATATGTAGGCAATTTTATTGGAACAATTTTCGGGCTGGAAGAAACTGGAAAGCACATGTTGCAGCACGATCTGGGACGTCAACAGTTACAGTCAGTACTGTGAAAAAGCACGAAAAGTTACCTTGCATATTTATTCGAAACTGTTTGAGCGTCTAATTCTAAGTTAAAAATAAACTGTAACCAACATTATTGCACAATGACATCTCTGCGATCATGCCACGTGACAATATTAACCAGTTAGTATTCTATGAACCCATTTTTAATACAACTAAACCTATTTTAAAAATCTGCTAACAGTATATAAAATATATCATTATTGAAGTTGTACTGAATTTGCTAGCTAGTTATGCCTTATAACACTATTACAGTAGTAACCAAGTTTCTAATACTACCCCACGTTCTAATAATAGATTATATAAGGCAAGTGATTTCAGGTTACTATTTTGGGTTAAGTAGTAAAATTAGTTTCTAATAGATACTTTAATTTCAGCGGGTTTAAATTTACGCTTAGTGCAACACTTACATGTAAGTTCTATAAGTTTAGTTATAATACGATCCAAGGGTTCTAACGAATGCAGCCACTTAGGAAGAAATTCCCAATCTCGAAGGAAAACAGGAAGGAAACTTGGACGTTTGTTTTGCAGCACATTTATAAAAGCAATTATTAGGAAAAATGCCAGAACCGGGACACCAAATCCAACAAGTGCCCAAATACTCCATAGAGAAAGGCTAAAAACAATACCAGGTATCAAAAAGAACACGATTAGCAGGTACATAAGTGCAAACCACCGATATTTCGCAGTTGTGTTACCTAGTATTTTGGCAAGTGATACGGGAACACCTCGCATAAAAGGTAATGGATACCAGATAATTATCCCAGTAATGTTGAAAAACAGATGGCATAACGCGACTTGTATCGAAGGTTTTAGTTTATTACCTGTTGCTGCCAAGGATGCAATCATGGCGGTTGCTGTAGTGCCGATGTTAGCACCGAGTGTCAATGGGTACATCCTATCTAAAGTAATAACCCCGACTCCAACAAGAGGTGTCACGGCAGAGGTAAATATGGAACTACTCTGGACAAGGAATGTCAACGCTGCACCGACAATAATTGCGAAGTATCCAGTCAGGAACGACAGCTTACCGGGAAAGTCTGCGTTGATGAATTTCTTGATAAATCGAGCGATTTTTCCTCTCAGAATAGTGTGAAGAATTTTGATTATCATAAACAAGCAGAAACACAGAAGAAACAAGGAAACAAACAACATGATAACGCCAGCTTGTGTATCCGTGAGAGATGTGTTGGCAAAAAGATGTTCATATTCACCTAATGAGAAATAAAAAGCAAGTTTATAATAGTTTTACATTTCTTATTTCACTCTCTGTTAGGTTTAGTCATTCACAGCATCCGAAGTTATATAGGCATACGGTATATAAAACATCAGCCGGAATAAGTTTATTATGGAAGACTACACTTTTAGAACAATGGCACAGTACTTGATCAGACACAGGGTGGGAACACAATTTTGTTTATGTTTGCCGTCGACAGGAGAAAGTGCGACAGGCAATGTACAAACTTACCATATACCAAGATGGACAAGCATAGACACGAGATTTTAACAGCTAGCTGATAACAGGGGCGAATTCAGGATAGGACCGGTTTTGAATTTTAGAACTTTTAATGTTTTTCGGGTCAATTTTAGGAGACTTAAGCCTGTTAAGCACCACCACTTAAATCAGCCACCGGTCAATAGGTGTTGGTCCAGGTCCCGCCTAGGACGACGCGGGAAAATTTTCTCTACAAATGCTTTCTGGTGCACTTTTATAGGCACAAAGTGTTCACAAAATTATTTTTTTCGGTTACAAATAATATTCAGCTAAGTCAAAAGAGAGGGCGGGCCGGGTGGGCTTCTTGGATCCGCGCCTGTTTTAAGCACATTTTTGTTCGCGCACATTTTGGTATTACTTGATTTTGAAGTTGTTTTTACTTACATGGGGTAACATTGTAAGGTCCGTCATCACACACCTTCAGAACACGAACATCAAGAACGTCGTTGGAATCTTTGTCTCTTGTAGCAACCGCAGTTATAGCCTTCTTGTCAACCTGAATGTAAATGTTATTATTTTCTTTGAAAACTTGGAAAAACATAACTCTATTGACATAGTGGATAATGGTAACGCCAAGGTAGATATAGGTAGTTAATAGGTTAACCCTATAAAAACTACTATATCAAAGGATACTATCAAGGATGTCAGCAATGTTTTACAAATACATAGGAAAATAAAGTCATTGTTTAAAATAAACCTTCAGATTAATTAGAACTGCATCGTAACAAACAAGCAATACCTATTAACATTAATAGCAACAACAGACAGGATATTTATGTAACGCATTACTAGGTAGTACTGTGGGTCTAGGTAGATCTCCCTAGTAATTTAACATGATAGACCTACCTAGTAAGTGGGTGTTTTTTCAAAGGAAAGTGGAATAGTTATTGATATTTCCTTATTAAACTACTGAATGGTTCCACGTTCCAATTTATTTTAAGTGTCTCCTTAACGATAATAATAGGGAGAATTTTACGGACAAAAACGGTGACTTCCAAAGTCTAGACAAGCAACCATGTAGAACCATGGCAAAATTTCTTACCTCAATGATTAAACTTGTGAATGGCTTTGTGAGAACTTTCAACAATTCGATTTCGATATCTTTACTGTCCAACTTCTCTGGTAAAATTGCTTCAGATAACTTGTACAGATATCCAAATGCCCACTCGATCGGCAGCAGGATGGCTACTGTTAGCCAATTAAACATATCGTGCACGGTAGCGCCACCAAACGCTCGTCGAAATTCATTCCTGTCACCCGACTGACCGAGGGCAACGATAGTATTTGTAACCGAAGTTCCTATGTTGGCGCCCATAATGATTGGAATGGCTATTTTAACCTTAAGAACTGTAAAAATGAATAAAAAATATCGAGTTTTAAAACATAAAACAATAACATTCCACACATCAACGACCATATGCATTACCGGTATAACTTATTTACTAATACAAATATGAATAACGTCATTAAAATGAATGATAGTTTTAGGTCAAAACAATTTAAAACGGTCTCTGTATCCACATGACACTTGTTTATGTTCGGCGATGTTTTGATCTTTAGTTTGTTGTATGCAGTATCTTCCAGCAACTCTTTACCTCCGAGAGGGTCATTGGAAGAGTAGACGAAGTCATCTGACTAACCATTTAGTTGCAAGAGTTAAACATCTTAAAACCTAGTGAAACAATTGTATTTTTGTCTCCATGTACACGGTAGAAGTGGTCATTAGACAGCTGAAATATGGAATGACACTTTATATGGAAAGACATTTACATATGCGTTCCATAGACGTTTTATTGTCAATAGTGCTAAGCTCGTAACCTCAGTCCACGTTATCAAATTGTATTTGACAAATATATATGGTCATGAAGACACCACATTTGACCATATATGAATATATCCTTGTCATATATGGCTATATTAAAGTGTTTTGTCAAATAAAATTTGATAGTGTAGACATGGGCTTTAGAGAATTTGTCAAAACGTGCTAATAATAACATTACTTACTGCCTGCACCAACCATAGAGACAACGATGGAGGTGGACGTGCTTGAACTCTGTACCAAGACTGTTACCAATACTCCAATCATCAGTCCTGATACAGGATTTGATAAAATGTCGCTCTCAGAAATAACCTAAAAAGGGAAATTGACTTAATCTCATTTTATTTCACTCTACAAAAAACAACAGATTATCGTAAGCTCGATAGATATAATGCTGTGCACCCTCTCTCATCGATTAATCAGATAAGTGCTTCTTGAGCTCCTCGTCAGATTTAATACGGGCATTTAGATAAAATATTAGAGCAGAAATCCCCAAAAAGGGAGCTAAATTAATTATCAAGTAGTTTCCATCACAACCGTCTGCTACCCTACTATAAACAATGTGACGAAATAAAAAACAGTCTGCCAGTGGTGTATCCGGGGATGAGGTGAGGGTGGTGCTTAGCGTATTCGATCACCCCTTTCAGAGGTAAAAAAGAATACAATTAGTATATAAATAGAAGATAGGGGCCTCGAGCACCCCCACCCCTTAAGAGGAAACACCCCACCTCTTAAGAGGAAATGAACACTCCCTTCAGAGAAGAAGTATAATGTAGAAAAGAAAAGGATCATGAAGCCGTAAAAGCTTCTGAAACAGCCTTACTGTAATAACAACAAAACATTTAAAGAAGCAATGAATATTATTTTTGTGTGGTGTGTATTGATCGACTTACCTCTCCAGCTGCTTCCCCGCCTAGTAGCCTAAAAGCAGAACTTAAAAAATCCAGGGAACAAATGAAGAGGTATAGAAACCCAAGGAATATAATAGGTAGAATCACGTACAACCATATTGATTTCAAAACACGCATGCACTTTCCAGTTGCCGTCAGATCTATAAAAAAAATGAACAGGTTGGAGTGGTTAGTTTATGTAGTAAAATGCCAGGGAAGGGAAGTTTACATCATCTTGGTGAGACTGTTAACCTGCAATTAACTATTTTGTATACATTCTTTAAAGAGGTTCGAAGTTTCGAGGATTGTCCATGAGTTTCCTGGAATTGTTGAAACCTTCCAGGCTCCTGGAATTATCAAATGTTCTCACGGAATTTGGTTTTTCCGGGACATTCTCCAGGTTTTATATAGTTTCACAATTAAAACATAATGGGCAATGTTTCAAAATTATTGGTTAGCAATAACCACTTATGAAGTTTAGAAAAAGGTGAACAGTTATAGCATATTAGTAGTGACAAAAGACGCCACATACTAATATTTCATAATTTAAAAAAAAATGTCATGGAAGCGTAAACATTCCAAACGGTGGTCAGACAACCGCAAATTCTCAAAGAATGATGTTTATACAACTTGGGACCACCTCTATACCATGAGTTTTTAATACTATTCTATCTGTCACTTCGTTATTTTGCAATTATTGATATTGCTCTATTATCTTCTTTAAAAACAATCATTAAAACAACTCACCATTCCAAGGTTCTTCATCATCAAGATCTGGTAGAACTGCCAGCCAAGGGTCATCTTCTTCCATCTTTTTCTCATTTTTGCTTTCATTTGTATTTTCATCAATGTCTTTGATGGTTACCGCATGATCAGTTGGTTTCTCATCTTGGTCTTTAACGTAACCAACATTGTCGAGTTCCAGATTTGCGTCGGATCTATCGTTAGCCTGGGTAAATAAAACAGTTCAAAGATGTGACCTAAAATTGATCTACAATGCATTTTGAACTAAATTAAATTTGATACATTTAACAATAACTTGCTCATTTTGAAGAAGCATGACCTTAACTTATTAGCTTACTCAATGCAAGCAAGTGCAATTTTACTCAAATTGAGTGGATTTTAAAGAGTGGGAGTGGGCCGAGGGACCACTCTTTTGAAGTTAATTTTCTGCAAAAAGGCAAGTAATCATTTGGGGTCAACGTTCTTTTTGGAGTGATCCATCAGGTCACTCCTCAAACCGTAGGTTTTCACTCTTAAATTGGGACTCCGGTATCAAAATGTATATGGATACACCTATGGAACAATTAGTTGTCTCCTAACCGATAAACTTTCAAATGATTATGAACAATGATTTAATGAAGAAATACATTTTCCAAAGTGGACCTACTACTAATTACACAATGTTAAAAATAGGAAAATCACAGATTTTGAAAAGGTTGTGTTTGAAAACGGTATTAAAAATGACGTTACAAATTACCTGTTCTTATGTGAATTTTACTGATATTTCTATTTGTTTTTCAAGCACAACCCTTTAAAAAATTATTTTATTTATTCTATCATTCTAACAGTGTGTAAAAGTAGTAGACCAACTTTTTATTTAGGACTCGCGTTGCAACATGTGTTATGGCATTACTGTATCTTACTGTTTAAATGTTGTGAAATTAGGCAATTTTTATATAAATTTATCCATAGAAATTTTAATCTTTCCCATTAAGAGAGTAACAAGTAATTTTCTACATTGTAGTTAGGCCTATTAGGTAAATATTCGACTGAATGATTCTATTTTGAACGCTATATTTGTTAAACTATAAAATAAAAGATATAGTTAAATATGGAAACTTGAATTTAGATTCGACGGAATTCACTTTCCGACATTAACCGGATGTTTCAGAAAGTAGAAGGACCTTAACGACGATAAGTCAAGTGTGGCTCACTGACGAATGTTTCGGATAATTACAACATTAAAAACGAACAAGACATAAATTCTCCTGTAACACATTTGAAGTAAAAAAAAATGAAAATCCACTCTTTGAGGATTGACATGATGGACAATTTCAGAAAGAATAAAAACACTCCAAATGGTTACAATTTACCCCAAATGAGTGATATTTTTAGCAGAAAATTCGCTGACTAAGAGCGGATTTGGAGTACTGATAATTCGCTCTTTAAGAGTGGTTCATCTGGCCAATCTCACTCTTAATTTAAAAAGACTTCACTCTTTTGCATTAAGAGAGCAAGTTACGGTACTTTACGCAATCAAATTAAACAATATGATGATAAACAGACCTTACAAGGAAACGTTCTGCTAAATGTAAATAGCAAGATTTTATACTTAAAACTAGCAAGTTAAAGTAAAAGATGTTAGGAACCATTAGACAAACATGCTCTTTTAATCTAAAAGAGTAAAAACCCACTCGTTTAGGAGTGATCTGAGTGATCACTCTTAAAAATGAAAATTCACAATATTCACTCCAAAAGAGCGAGTGTCCTCAAACCTTTGGAGTGAATTTTCAATCATATGAGGCATGACACGGCAAAACCATCAAGTTGTAAGAAAATTGAAAATTTAGATATTGCTACAAGCATATTAAACTTTTGACAAGCTTTAAATTGAGGGGTAAATTATCAAAATCGGACATCTATAACTGAAGTTATTGGACAAAATAGACACATTTTCTTTGTATTTGTTTATATTTTCTGTTGTTTATTTGCTTATTTCTCAATAACTTCCTGTGCGACAACTTGGTGGGGTTTTCCATGACTAGCCTCATATGGAGTGGATTTTCACTTTTCTTGGAGCGATTACTCAGGATACTCCTCTAAGAGTGGACTTCACTCTTTCATTAAGAGACTACTAACCAATGAGATGAAAGGTCCCAAGTTGTAAAAACTGAATTCCTGGACATTTTTTGGTGTCGTCCTTGCACCATGTAATATGTACACTTCATAAAATGTGTATAAAATACCATTGCTTATTATGAAACAGTAGTTTCTGATTTTGTTACTGTTAAGGTATGCAATTACTCTTCATAAAAACAATTTCACATTTCCTTATTGTCAACAAATATTTTGAAAAAGAGGCCAAAAATATGGTCTAATTGTCAAGATTTTTAAAAACCTGGATAATTTCTTGGAGAAAACAAAATTCCGGGGAAAATATAAAACCAGGAGCTCATGAGATGATCCAAAATTCCTGGAGACTCCATAGGAATCCTGGGGACTAGGGAGCTCTGAATTTCAGACCAATTTGACTGAAACTCACTCTTTTGGAGTGGATTTAAAAGAGGACCCGAGGACCACTCTTAAAAGAGTGAATTATCTGCACTTCAAATCTATTTTAATTTATAGTGATTGTTTTTTGGAGTGGACCATCAGACCACTCCCCAAAGTTAATTTCACTCTAATAGAGTAAATGACACGAAAAACGATTGAAAGATTAGAAATAGAATCAAGGTATATTAGCGCGGAATTGCTCAGTATACGTGACAAAGCGCGCCTATTGAAAGTACGTGCACAAAAGGAAGAACCGATTTCCTAAGTATGCAGATTGTTTCAAAAAGAAACAGCCCTGGGTATAATAGCATTAGAAACACATCTAAAGCAACAATAGAGTGTTAATCCAGTACAGCCCACAATGGGATAGTCCCTGGCATTTCCTTATTTTACGCGCGTTTTAAACAATCGGCTGTATATACCTTTGTAAGTTAAGGGAGTTTTTAAATTACGTTTTGTATTTTGCCTACTTTAAATAATTTCACGATATTGACAACATATTGAGATATTGAATCTCAACACAATGGGGTGGTATTTAATTCTGGTAGAGGTTAATGATCGTTAATATGATTACAAACGAGATAGGCCCATTTCTAGGAAAACGATGCTTCTGTTAAATTTAAATAAAAATGACTTGTTTTAAACCTTTCCTTTATACTATATTTTTTCATATATATGTAACTTATTATTTTATAATATTATATCAGTTTTACAAATAAATGTTTATTTATGAAATTTGCATAATGCAGGTTGCTTTAATTGATTCCTGATGAAAAAAAAATGCATTTCAAAATATTGATTAGCAATAATTGCCAATACATTTTGATGCTATAAAAATATATGGTTTAATGATTTTAAGCAATCCACGATTAAAAGTTTGTAGCAAATGTTCATTTTTATGTAGCATTTTGCTACGCTACACTGGCGAAAATGTTCCCCGATTTATGTCGAAATATTGAATCCTGCAACGATGGCGTGTATCTCATTGCTTGGCGTATGCATTATACTTTCTTATTTGCTTTAAACTGTGCAAGTGTACCACAGGAATGACTAAGACATCATGTCAACATTACAGTAGTTTGCGTCAGTTTTGCTATAGGTATACTGAATCCAGTGCCATGTTTTTAATGACTGCATTAATAATGAGATCTCATCTCGACATGTTGTTTTCAGTAATTCCGCTACTGAATTAACACTATTGTAACTGAATTACTGCAGTAAATTCAGCAGGATAATTTTTACATGGTACCTAAAGTGTATTGAAATAGAAATCAAAAGCTGCTGGTTTACATTTCTGTGTGGAAATTTGAATAATAAACATTACAAAGTTTTAATTATTTACTTTTAAAACAAATCTTTTATTCGTTTTGGAATTATCTTTCGATCTATTAAGTGAAATATTTAAAAAACATCGTTTACTTAACCCTAAACATTTTACGCAAGATTCATAAAATTAGTATTTTTATATGCACTAGGCCTAGTAGCTTCTTTTTTTTTTAACTGTGTGCCTACAATGTTAGTTTTGCCAAAAATGACATTAGGCCAACGAATAAAAGCAAGTTATAAGGGCCTACACTCAATTTACCTAGATAATAAAAGTGCTAAATAGGCCTACTTTAAAAAGGACAATTAAAGAAGTTAGTGTTCACTATTAGACGCAGAAAAATAAAAAGATTTCTTTACCTACCATTTTTGTCGGGCTTTGACGACGCCTGATCTCAGATGACTTGTTTGCAATGCCTGCTAATCCAAATCCTCGACTCTAATGCGCTTACTTTGACAGCAGACAATCCAACATTTTTTTAATTCCCGCTTCAATGGCTACACTCGTTAACCAATCAGCACCATAACACGTGAATGTCAGAATTCGTCACATGCATTATAATTATAAAATGGTCCAAGTAGCATTTCGCTGGATGGATTATTGTTTTGTTTTTGCCACAGATACTATCTGTGCTAGAAACAATGTATAAGGGATCTGCTTTTCTTCGGATCTGTGGTTTCATAAGGCCAAAAGTGCCTAATATAGGCAAAATATTTATCTTCCCCTGTCAATCGGAAGTTTTATTAACCATACGTGGTACTTTTAGTGCAGGTGAGTGGATAGATCTATTAATAACAAAATCACGATTAGCAGTAAAAAACCTTGATGTCACATTGAATACAAGTATAATTTTCAGGATAAATCCGCCATGAATCTCAATTGGGTACAAAATGATAATGATAATGATCAACCGATACAAATATTTTTTTTTCAATTTATACACATTAAATCAGTTCACACTAAACATAAAAGTCAAAACGTTATTTTTTGTTTTCCTGTATAAAGAACCCTTAATAGAACATTTTGAAATGTTCGCATCAAGAGCAGTTTTATATTCGCCAATGGGTTTTAGAACCTTTATATTTTGAGAACCTTGGGATCGCCAAATCTGCTACGAGAACCGTTGAAAAACCTTTCCCATTCATAAACTTAACAGGGGTCGATTTAAAGGCGGTCGGACCGCTTCCACCCCCCACACTTTTTTGGAATTTACAATATATACATTTTCTATATAAAAAACTCGAAAACGACGGATCAACCGATTCCACGGACTCCATACAACTTTGACTCGGAACCGCCCCTCCATTTTCCAAAAGTCTGCATCCGCCCCTGGTTATTTAACCAACCCTAAAACTGACCCACACAAACAATTTTTTTGTAGATAAAACTACAATGTTCGAAAAAACAATGCCCCAAACATTAGGGCCACTAAAGAAGGCTGAAAACACAAAACATGGAAAAGTGAGAATTTGTTCTACTTCTTGTCGAAACAATATCGGGCACAGGCAACCTGTTTCGCGACAGCTCCCACACGCCTCCGGCTACGTCCCAATCCTGGACCCGCCCATGAGATACGGAGGCGGTTGGATTTTCTTGATTCTAGCATTATGCCTACCCGTGGAAAATTAGAGGAACATAACTTTTAAAGCACTTAATTTAAATGCATTAATTTATATGCTCAAATTAATAAATCTTATATGTCAAATATTTCTAGTTCATGTTTTAAAATTACTTTTAAGACGGTTTTACCAAATTTAGTGTAATCAGGGAGTTACAGGTGCGTATCCAGGAATTGAACAAGGGGTGGTCATCCCGATCATATTTTGATAAGCAAAAATAAAACGTTAACTTGCGCTCGCTGGAGTACCTGAACCTTATTTTCCTGCAGAAGGGGTGCTCGGTGACCTACCATCTTTTAAATATAATTTTATTTTATTATTAATTCTGAACGGGGTGCGTTTACGCATCCCTGCTGTAAGTTAGACATCATGTGAACACCATTAGTGTTAGCACGACTTGTTATAACAAACGTCAAATTAATCTCCCATAAAAAATATAATAATAGGCCATAAGCCTGGTAGGATTCTTTGTGAGTGGATTGTTTTCGCAAAAACTCAACAGACGATTAGACACGGTAATAACGCGTTATCGTGAAGAGGGGAGTTGATATCGTATTTCCGATTAAGTCGACAGTGGAATGTCGCTCATCGTGTCAGTAAAACTTCCGCCAACGAACGCACGAAGATTATACTTTCACCGCGCTTATTTGTTACGTTTTTACAGCATGGTTAAGTAAATTTCCAAGCCTGGGCTCACAGGACTGGAGATTATTTCAAGTTAGCAAGATATCCCCTGGACTGGACGCTAGTCCAGGTTACTTATGCAATTTGTCGGTACCCATCGTACAACTGGGTTAGTGCGTTCCCCATGCGCACGCACAATTAGCATGAGTGAGTCTGAACTCCCGACCTCTCTATTTATTAGGATTCTGAACGGCAACCGCTGCGCCAACTGCTCCCATAACATGATTACGAACACAACGGATCATGACGATAGTGGAGAGATTTTGCGTGTAATAAAGATAACTTCGTATATTTTGGGGACCCGAACACGGTTGTAAAATGGGTAATTTGCCTTTCTATATCAGGACCCTTGGTTCAATACTAGTTTCTATCCCCGGATGGTGAAACCAACGGAAGCCCGTTCGTTCTATGGTAAATAATATCGTGAAAATTAAGTGGCGGCCACCACTTATTATCTGGCGGCCGCCATATAGTCATCTAGACTAGCGCCCACTACTTTTTTAGTCTTTTATTTTCGTGTATAAAAAATATAGACGAAATATAATTATCTGACGACCGGCGGCTACCAGATAATTTTCTGCGACCGCCAGATATAAAGTGGCAGCCGCCAGATAATTATGATGCGCCAGCCACTTTATTTTCACGAAATTATTTATTTACCATGGCACTAACGGGCTTCCGTAGAAACCACCCGTCTGATCAATAAATTAAGTAATGGATCAATTTTGGTGATGGTCAGAACAGTTTGAAGGGCGCTTGATTGTTAAAAAAAAAAAATTAATTGTATAGGCCTGAAGGCGAATCGACCACGGGCGTGATTAATTGCAGTTGAAAGTGAACTGTTTACCCACTCAGCCAACTGACATTCGACGACAGAACTGAGTTTTAATATACAACTAATGAATGTTTATGAGTTCGATGGACAGAATATTTCATGATGTGAAAGATGAAATGATCTATTCAACGAGGCGTAGCCGAGTTGAATGGATCATTTCATATTTCACCAAATGAAATAT
>JAOTQE010051851.1:0-20868 GCA_025631205.1 Nesometra sesokonis
ATGTTAATGGAATAAATTAAAGTTTTTTTGAATATTGAATAATTATATACCTCATTATTGTAATGAAATGTATGACAGTGATTACCCAGCACCTAAATTATTCCAATTTCTGTTTGATTTATCATAGTTATTCAAGTAGTATTCTCTCTTGCCTTGGTCTTAACATTGTGCTTTTTACAACAACTCCTCTTTTTCAGGGGCGGATCCAGGATTCACCGAAAGCGGGGGCGCACTTCTCCACTCTGAGAATGAAGAGCAAAAACAAAAGTCATTTCACCAATTTAGTGCCCTAGTACCCCTATTTGAGGCTATTTTGGGTTTTTATGGTTAATTTTTTACCCGGCACACCTAATATAAGGCAAAGCACAACTACGTTTTGACAATAGTAGGGGGGGCACACGCCCGTTTACGCCCCTCTAAATCCGCGCCTGTTTTTAATGATTCTCAATAAAAAGGTTTAAACATTCATTGATTATGATAAAGTAGAGTTTATTATTTTCAAATTGTAATAAGTGATGTTAAAAATAAATTTTTGTTTAAAGTGATGAAGATTATAAAGAAACTGTAAGTGAAGAAGATCAGGAAGATGATGAACTTGAACATGGCCTTGCAGTTGGTGCTAAATCAAAGACGAAAAAAGGTTTGTAGCTCTAAATAATGTAATTCAGGCTTAAATCAAAATATTTTGAAGTGGAGTTACTGTACTTATTTCATGATACTACCCTACAGTATAACATTATGTATTATCCTATTATGTTTTTTTTTATTCTGAGCAAACAAAAAACTTTAAAACATGACATAATATTAAATATACACTAGTACTGGGTTTCTAGTGAAATTACCTAGCTTCCTTTGCTGGTACATTAATAGTCATTAGTCAAAACTTGGTCAAAATGATAACTACAGTCAGCTCTTCAATGCCTATTGCATGGGCGAATCCAAGACTCGGCCAAAGGCGACACTATTTCCAATTGAAGTGGCATGTTCTCCATTTTGAGTTTAACAAGAAAAACTGTTATTGCCCTGTTTTACTTGTTATTCTTCCATATTGTATATATTTGGTCCCAATTTTACTTCACTTGTGATTTTGGTGTCATTTTGTTTAGTTTTCCTGACAATTTAAATATTTTTTTATGTAATATTTAGCACAGAAGCACTGTGCTCACAGCCTTGGTAAAAGTTATATTTTAAAATAAAACAAAAAATAAATTTAAAACAAAGAAAATTATGTATTCTTCATTCATTCATTCATTCATTCATTCATTCATTCATTCATTCATTCATTCTTTTATTTCAAATATCATATCCATATATATACAACATATAACAAAACATACATAAATAAATAAACCCTATACTTCTCACGTACTAGAATTTCTACTGATGGCACTAACATAATAATTTACACCATCTTTGGTACATGCTATTATATATCTAAAAATGGTCACTGACAGTACCTCCAATATACTTCAGATTCAGAAATATTTTATTGTCACAACTATAATTTTAAAAGACAATTATGAGACACATGTCCTAAGATACACTCATAAAATTATCAAAACATTGTCAAATTATGTTAAAATACATTATATTGTCTATTAAACTGCCTACTGAAAAGTTTGATGATGGTGGACCCAAATTAAATGATATAAGATTTTCATTATTAAGTGAAGTACTGAAATAAAATAAAACCATGTAGCATGTTTTTATTAAATTCTTAAAGGTAGATTAACATATGTGAGGTGTCGTGACAAAATGAGTCGTGTTGTATGCCAGGTCATTTTGAGATACAGTATTCACAGAAGTAGGAAGAAAGCCAGAAATGTATATAAATGAGATTTTTGTTGTTTTGGGAAGTTTATTACTTGGATTTCATAATTACAAACATCCTGTTTAAGTTTATTTATAATAAATGTGTTTTTGAACTACATTTTGTAAAGGCTGTTTTTCAAAATCAGTGGAAAAACAGGCAGGAAATCAACAGTTATATATCTTTAAAGTCGATTTCTGTTTATCTTTAAAGTGTGTTTTCAGGTGTGTACATTTCAAAATCATTTTTCTCTGGTTATACTCCACCTATGAACCTAATTCAAAAACCAAATTAAAGCCTATAATATCTTCTATCAGAATATAACAATAACACAATTTTCATTTTTTGTACAACACGACTCATTTTGTCACGACACCTTGCATATTTGAAAATTGATGGCAAACACGCACTAATTTCAGTGAGCAACTCTTGTCTGTGGGTAGCAAATTGTGCAAAATAACATGAAAAAGTGTAATGGATTTTCACAATCACATTCTTGATCCAATTTTAAAATACATGTGAATAAATGATAAGACTACTAAAAACCAAGTTTGATCGTCATGTGGATTTTTGTACCAAAGTCATAATATGCAGTTTAAAATGGAAAATTTTCTTTACAGAGACTTAAGTTTATACTCTATTTATATTGGTTTCATAATTTTTGACTTGAAGAAAATCTGGTATATCATGAAATTTTTAATTTCCGGAGGGTCGGTTTTGGGAGAGTTGACTGTGTATCAGCTATATAATATTATATACTGGATTGATTTATCCTTTTTCCTTGATTGGTCAAACATAATCCAACCACCAAAGTAATATTTATGGATCCGTAAATAGTAAAAGACTATTTACGGATTCTGTCCCATTTTCAACACCAGATGGCACTATCTCATGTGACACGGTGCTGATACCGGTTGCGACCGCAGTGTTCAGCGCTGCACTGAACTCAATCAATGAACAAGAATTTATGAATCCAGTAACAAATACATACTGAGATGAAAGGCTCTGGATTGCAAAAGTACTATTTGCTACGGGGCTTTGCCCCTCAGTATAGTAATAGTACTTTTGCAGTCACTTTGGGGCCATAGTTTTAACCAGAGCTTTTCATCTCAGTATATATTTGTGTACTATTAATAGTAGTTGGTTAAATATATATTTTTTGATTGCAGGGAGGATAGTGTCCTCTGATGATGATTACGTAGAGCAGTTTGATGAATCAGAAGATGAAGATAAGGATTCAAAGCGAACCAATGTTGATTCAGAAGCAACTGTTGAATCTGTAAAGACAGCAGAAGATACTAGTCAGTTGAGGACTTGTGCCAAGCGGAAGATGAGACTTCTGAGTGATTCAGCTGATGACTCTGATGATAAAGATTCAGAACAAGAAGGTAAACAGGATGAGGATGAGGAAATTGATGAAGAAGACTTAATAGGACAGATGGTTGAGGTATTTCCACATCGCAGTAAAAAGGTAAAATGAAGCCAGTCATGGCAAAACTACCAAGTTGTCGCACAGGAAGTTATTGAGAAATAAACAAATAAACAACAGAAAAAATATAAATAAATACAAAGGAAATTTGTGTATATTTTGTCCAATAACTTCAGTTGTAGATGTCCAATTTTAATAATTGACCCCTCGTTTTAAAGCTTGCAAAAGGTATAACGTGGTAGTAGCAATAACTCAATTTTCAATTTTCCTACAACTTGGTGGTTTTGCCATGTCACGCCTCAAATGTGTTTAATTTAGTTATACATTATTTAATAATTGGTAAAAGAAACTGATAATCAGTCTTACTGTGCATAGTTTTAGTTTTACAATTTTTTTAAAACTATACTAAATAAAATATCTAAACGTATGAACAATCAGGGCTGGTAGATTTACTTCTCCTGGGACATAACAGTTTTCATAGGACCACCAGATTTTATAATTTACACAAGAAACCTTTATTCAATAATTGGCTACACTAATTGATCAACTACATTCCACTTGTAATAATATGTTTTAGTTATAATTTATTTTGCCCAACTCTGATGTGTAAATGTACTGATTACTCAGTCAGTATTCACAAAAAAATGAGATCGAAAGCTTGCCACTATAAGTGCAAGCTTGGTGGTCTAGTGGTACAGTTGTCAGGCTAGTTACCTAGAAACTATGGGTTCGAGTCCCACCCGAGAACAACTTGCACATTTTTTTTGGACAATAAAATTTTGTTAGTTGAGTAAAAACTATTTTAAAATCCAGTAAAATATTCCAAAATCGACTCTGAAAAACCAAATTTTACAGTACTGTAAACAAAACTTTTGACTGTACTGTCCTGAAAAACGAACAAATATGTGAGGTCTCACCACAAAATGAGATTAATGGAGATAATCACCAAAATAGGTCTGAAGTCGATTTTTTGAGAAATTTAGTTTTAATCAATTATGAGTACTATGGTACTTGTATTTCATTATAATATATATTTTATGTCAGTTTTCATGTAGGAAAGTGTCCTTCATGGAGATTTTCTGAGATTTATAGTCTTTTTAATTGTTTATTTTTCAATTGCTTTATGGGCGATTTTCTCAAAACCATGTTTCCATACATGAAAACTTCAAATACTCATATCCTTGGATCTACATCAAATAATATCATTTAAAGTTTAGATAACAGCTTAAATTGTCCTCTATGAGAAGGTGCCAATAATTCAATTTTGAATTTTCCTACCATGAGACTCATTTTGTGGTGAGACAATACAAATATTGTTTACACTAAAATACATGGGTCAGGTCTACACTTGTGCTAGGGTCAATTTTTTCCTAACCAAATTGGCTAAAGGTTGTCAATTTTTTTAGTCAAATTATAAATTCTTTAGCCTCTTTTTTAAAAATGATAAAATCTGATAAAAATTTCTGTGAAATGCGACAGAACCAAGCCAAAGGAGGCATAACTCCCATAAAGTTTTCTGTGATAGGAAGATACAAGAAAATGGTCACATTCTTTCGGTACTTTGTTTTTCTCAAAAGCATACAGTTATTTATTTTTTTTTATGCTACATTATGAATTTTCAGATAATCAAGAAATGTTCAAAAATGCAATGTAAAATGACCCTGCTTAGTCACAGTATACTGATAAGCAGTTTTAAATGCAGGTTTCTTAAAATTTACCTTCTAAATGTTGGGATTTTGATTTTTCACAACTTTACATGGAAACATAGGAAACTGATGTTGCATGATGTGTAGTTTCATAATTCATAAAAACTCAATTTTCAATCTTGTAACTCATGCCTTCTTTGGCTTGGGTCTGCCACAAATAAACAGTTTTTGGGGATTTTCATTTAGCCAATTTGGCAAAAGAGTTCATTTTTATTTTAGCCAAATGAGAATTCCAGTCACCATTGGCAACTTGGTGAATATATTGTAGTGCTTTGCTTGTGGTGGAATACAATTTATTCATTATATTTAGTTATTATTTGTTATAAAATAGTATGATTGGATAGGTGTAATTGTTATTTTACAGTTTATTGTGATATTTTGCTGAGCTGATGTGGGTGGGGTCAGCCACCTTCATAAATCCACCCACAAGAATACTTTTCACCATCAGAGTCTTCTGCTAACTCTAAACCTATTTTTCAGGACCACCTCCCCACTTTCAGAGTCTTTTGCCAACTAAACCGTTTTTAAAGACATTTCCACCAACCTTCAGCCTCTTCTCTAAACCTTTTTTAAAGACCATACCTACAGTACTTTCAAAGTCTTATGCAATTTCTAACCAAACCTTGTTTTCTTGAACTTCCATCTTCAGAGTCTTCTGCCCACTCTAAACCCTTATTTCAAGATCTCCCACCTATCTTCAGTGTCTTCTGCCAACTGTAAACCTTATTTCAAAAACTTTCACTCACCTTCAGAGTTTTCTGCCAAATTTAAACCTTTTTTCAAGACCCAGCCTATTTTTAGATTCTTATGTCAATTCTAAACCCTTTTTTCACAAACTTCCACCCACCTTCAGTGTCTTCTGACAACTCTAAAACCCCCTTTTTAAGAACTTACACCCACCTGCAGAGTTTTCTTCCAACTCTACACCATTTTTCAAAAATTTCCACCAATCTTCAAAGTCTTCTGCATACTCATTTTCAACCCTGGAACCTACATCCAAGGTCTTCCACTAACCTTGTGGAAATTCTACCCATACCTTGAATAGCAACATAATATGCACAAAAAAATAATTTCCAAACTTACAAATAGCAAGTTAGCTTCCTGCACACCATCATTATATCTGTTTTTTCTTAATAATTTACATATTTTCATATGCTTCTTATGGTGTACCATGAGTTATTACTTTGTTACCAACAGTTACACTTTATCCCCACCTATCATTGGTAAATCAAAGAAACTTTGTTTGATAATACAATAACATAACACCTCCCATTAATAGGACACACTTTATGTGACACAGAAATATTATAGCCCCATCTGTGCTGCTTGGTTTGCAGGAATTGAGTTTGGCAATGAGCATTTTAAACTGTTAAACATAATAATTGATGTTGTTCTACTTATAGGCCCTTCGAAAATCTCTTGTTCAAAACAATTGGAGTGTTTGTGATGCTGTAGCTACAATGTTTGAAAACAGGTCATCTGATGACTCAGGTATTTATTACATTTTGTTCATCCTTTAAATTACTGTAATTATAACAGTGGAGGATCTGTAACCAGGTTAACATTTATGTTATCCAGCACAGGATATTTCTTAGAACTCGCACACCTTGTTTGTACCTGATGATAGTTTTTCCCCAGTTACAGATTTGTGAGATTCTTCACAATGGAACGTCTAACTCTAATCAGCGTTAAATCATCCTGCCCAGAATACCTTGTGCCCCGTAGACCTCAGTCATCAATGATATGCCTGATGAGGTTTTGTGAGATTTCTTCACAGTGCACAGTCTGTAATTCAATGTCACCATTCAGCCCAGTATACCTCTTAGAACTTGTAGGCCTCATATCATCACTGATCTGTCTTATTGTTTAACTCTCTATAAGCAATAGTTTGGTGACATTTCATTACAATGGAAAGGTCGTCTCAGAGACCAGAGTCACATTATCCGAACCATGGTACTTAGGATTTTTAGACATAAGAAAATATCTTATTATAATGTAGGGAGCCATACATATGATACATATTCATATTCATCTGGGTTTCAGTAGTTTAAATTCCAATCTATCAGACTGTGTTAACAGATAACTCACTATTTAACAATTACGACTTTGTAGAAGATTCAACTCAATTCTTTACTGACTTTCCGAAATATGCTGTTCAGCGACACACTTTACTCATTGACATCTGGAACTGTAATCCATTTTTATTTTTAAGTAATCCAAAGAAAGCTAGAATAGATTTGTCTGTCTTAACTACAATACTACTTAAAGCAGTTCGCGTTTGAATGATAACCAAAATTCAAAGCTATTTTAAATAGTTTAAGAGTACCTTTCCAAGTTTAATTTCTGTTTTTGTAAAATGTGTTTCTTTTTGTGCACGAGAAAATAATCAAATTGTTAAAAGACTTGTTTCTTTTAGGACCTCTGTATAATATTTGTGAATAAAAAAAGGTGGTTTTTTAATGCCGCATTAAATTAAATATCTACTAGATACCACAAAAGCCAATCCCACTGGTAAGTTTTTGCAGTAGGAACATTTTAAGGAAATTCGAAGCTTGGAGAGTACACACTAAATTTTTGTCTAAAATTTGAAAATAATGAAGAGATTTTAAATAAAAAAATAGTAATTATTAGATATTAAAAAAAGAAACTGTATTATGTTGCCCGTTTCAGGAATCGAACACACGACCTCCATCTTACTGGAAACTGTCCTGTTAAACGATGTCCTAACTGACCGCGCTATTAAAATGTGTGATACCTCCAATTTTATTTTAGTTCTTGGTATGGGGTGTATCTATAAAAGTCGGCAATGAACATTTGTTGAAAATGTTGTCTAATTTATGTGTACAAAATTTCCTGTTAAAAACTGGCGATGCTGGACGCTTTTTAAAATTGTGGTCGTAACAACAACAATAAAACAAACGTGAGGTTCTAAGGTCCGGCAGACCTAAAAAAAAATTCTCTCCAAATGACTGAACCGAAAGTTTTTAAAATGCTGTGCTTGGGAAACATGAATATTTTTAGGCCTAATTAGAAATTATATATGTTTTCTTATTGGTTTAGAAAATTGTAAGGTATAATTATCAAATTTTAATTTATATTTATATGAATAGTAAAGAATCTAATCAATTATGCATGCATATTTTCTTTTATAGATGATAGCCTACCAGATCCATTTGATAACAAGAAATCCAAATCAAGATTGAATACATATAGAAATTCAGGGAAATGGTTAAGTGTACAGGATTTTCGATCTGTTGCTGTACCAAAATCTACTAAATTGACCAATGGTAATACTAAGAAAAAAAAGAGACGTCGAATTGAAGTAAATGACAGTTCAGAAAATGAGGAAGAAATTGAAATGCCGAGTAAAAAGAAAAAGACAATGGGAAAGATTCAATCAGATTCTGAGGAGGAAGTGTGCCTTCTCCCAAAAGCACGTAGCAATCAGAAGAAGAAGAGAGCTGTAGCAAAACCAACCACTGATGTAAAGTGGAAGAAGAATTTGAACGGAGCTTTAGAGTCAAGTGGAGATGAATCTGCCGAAGCTGAAGGAGATGTATCTAGTGAGGAAGGGGAGTTTGAACCGTACTCAGAAGAGTTCAAAGTTCAAGTGTTGGAGTTTTTTAATACTGCATCAGTTGAGGAGATGGTCACTATTGATGGAAGTTCAGTGAAGAAGTCTGAACAGATAGCAAGTCTACGACCATTTAATTCTTTTGAAGAATTGGTGAGTACTCAAATTTGCTGTCTATATTGTTTTAATTTATTCAGTTGACAACACCAAGGTTAACTTATTGTTACTTATTATTTTTTCAATGTTGTCATTTTAATGTAATTGTAGCCATGCCTTGAAGTTAACTTTTTTTGGCTTCCTTTCACAAACCGTTTTGCTTCTTTATATGTCTATAGAATTAGGGTTACGTTATTTGCATGATGCTATATATAATTTAATTTTGTATTTGTGAAGAAACAAACAAAACAAACAGATCCACAAATCATTCTTTGTGGTGGTCATTGGGCAGTACACATCAAATATTGAAACACATCTGCATGTTGAAACGTGTCAGATGTGGTACAGGACGCATTTTTTCTCTGGATATCATTGTCATTGCTTAAGAATCAATTTTTATTCTCATATTTGTAATTTGCCCCAAGAAAGACCTCAAACACACTGTAAGCAAATCTCTGTACATTTGTTTGTTTAAGGTTCATTAAATGCAATAAATAATTGAATATCATTGATGGCTATTGCTATACATTCTGTATTCCCTCCCATTTTACAAAAATAAATTCCATATTTTACATGTCTGGTCATTCATAGATGGCAGTGCTATGCTGTCCTGTGGCATTGGTTTGACCATCCACTTCCATATATTTTTTTGAACAAAGAATTGAACCTATTTCTCCTTTGCTTTATCCAGGTGTCTGACCTTTCTTTTTAATTTTTAAATCTATGTTTTATTCTCGTGTGCCAGAACAGGTTTGCATGTACAAATATACTGTAGTTTTTTAAGGTTTTATTTAGGCACATATCATCAAAATAGCGTGTCTAATATTTTGGCGAAAACGTATTATGTTACGTCGTCGTTGGCACTTGAAAAGAAATGTTCTTGCCTATGCAAGTGGCGAGTTTACTCAAGGACATTGGAAATACGATTGTTATGTACAAAGGGCAACAACATTTTGTAATCTTTTAAACTGCCTGCAATAAAACACAACAAACAACCTGAAGTTATTTCAACATTATCGTCTAGGTGTATTTTCCCTGAACTACCCCTGAAGAGGCTGTAAGTTTACGATGTACGCTTGTGCCGTGAGCAACGTCATAAAGGTACACTGTTTTTGACAAATATACTAGTCACTGGCGCAAACAGCAACACCCAGATGGCGAGTATACTCGTCGCTGGCAGTCGACGTGTTAAGATTTATCCAGTAAAATATATTTTATTTTTTTAGTTAACTAAAATATCTACTACAAGACCCCTTGGAACACACCTTGTTGATAATACACAGGACCTGTTTACTCAGAGGAAAATGCTTGTGAGTTTAATGGAAGAGTGTGCAAAGATTGCAGAGAACCTTCAGACCTTGCTTGCAGCTAACCTGCCCAGAAAGGATTCAGTTGATCTGGATGAATCTGAGTCAGTTGATGATGAAAAAGAAAGATGCATGGTGCGACATCCAAAGCTACTGCGTGAGGAGTAAGAGAATCTAAATTTTAATATATTTGCATACTCGCATGAATAAATCTTCTTGATAGGCACATTATATACTCCATCAATTTTTGAAAAGCCTTTCCCATGTATTGTTCCTCATTTCTAGTGTTGTTGGTCATTTTCAGTTTCCATCCATTTCCAAGTCATTCATCAATGTACTGTAAACTACTCTTTCATAAGGGCCCAGTTTAAATAGAGTGTGCCACAAGCATTCCTAATATATAGTATTATCTTGTTATTTTGGCAACTAATCATCCCTGTGACACATTTCATTTCATTTTATTTACAATAAGTAAATGACAGTGACAAGACTGAATTGCTATTGATATACAATATTAACTTAATGCTTACTTACAAATTACAACTGTGAAAGTAATTTGGAAAAAAAAATTGAAAGATTAAAAATTGATATTGAAAACATGAAAACGACATACATGGAACTGTTTTTATATTGAGTATGTAATAGGTCTAAAAAAATGGTTGGATTTCCAAGAAAGACTTTTCCTAATAAATTGGTCTTTAGAGTTGTAAATTCCGCCTAAGCACCTAGTGATTTACATATTAAATATTACAGCTATTCAATTTACAACTCAATTCAAACAAACATTTATTTTTTCTATATATGAAGGAAAACAATAATTTACAATTTAAAGAAGAGGAGAATACCAAAGCTAACAGTAAAGCATACAGTAGCTTGATTTTCATTGTATTATTTAAATGTAGTATATTAATAACAAATATATTGGTGATTTTATGTTTTTCTTAATAAATAATAGTTATTATTTGAGGTCATTTCTTTCCATTTTTGTTTTATTTTTATAATAGCCTTACACTGAAACCATACCAAGTGGTAGGATTAAACTGGCTGCTTTTGATGGACCAACAGAATGTTAATGGAATCCTTGCAGATGAAATGGTTAGTCATCATCACCGTTATCGTTTTGTTGTCATAAGCATCATCGTCATTGTCATCAAGATCAACATAACCACCACCACCACCGTCATCACCAACAAAAAGACCATCACCCTCATCTTTTTTAGAATATTTTTTTTATTAAAGTTTGTATATACATTATATCATCGGCAAGACCGTACTCCGTCGTCGTCATCATTATCACAAACAATAAGATTATCACCCTCATCATCATCATCGTCAACATGATCGTGATTATGTTCATCATCATCATCACTATCACCATCACCGTCATCATCATTATCATAATCATCACAAACAGCAAGATCATCACCATCATCATCATCATCATCATTATGTTCATCATCATCATCATCATCATCATCATCATTATTATTGGCTTGGTCTCATTACTATTGTTTGAGTGTAACATTGCTTTCGCTTTTTAGGGACTTGGTAAAACTGTACAGACGATTGCATTCCTTGCTCACCTTGTGGATTCAGGAAAAGTTGGGCCTCATGTCATTGTTGTTCCTTCATCAACTTTAGGTATCTAAGAGATTTTATTTTCAAATTAAAAAAATACTTTAATATACAAAATAAATACAGTTGATAATACAGTAGGAAATAAAATGGTATCATCACAAAACGAGTCACATTATATGTGAGATCCAGTTGAGGTAATCACCAAATGTCTGAAGTCAGTTTTTTTTTTAATAGTGATTTTGTAATTAAGAGTACAATGGTACTTACATTTCATTAGAATAAACATTTCTGGTTAGTTTTTATGTAGGAAAGTTTCCTTTTCTGAGATCGATAGTCTCTAATTTTAATTTTTATATAATTTTGTGGTTGATTTATGCAAAATCTTGTCTCCATGCATTCAAACTTCCAAACATCATACTGTATCTTTGAATCTACGTATTCTAGGAATGTCATTCAGGTGATACATTTAAGTATGTTGATGTTGATTTTATGGAGTGTCAGTTTTTTTTTTCCATTTTTCAACCATGAGGTTGATTTGTTTGAAAAGACCATCACAAATGCAGTGTGTTGTCACAAATGATTCTTGTTGCACAGAAAAGCAAAATTGTGTTATTACTGTATTAAGATATAGGATATAAGCTTTCAATTGGTTTGTGAATTAGATTCATAGGCAAACTGAAGATATGTAAATAAAAAAACGACTTTATTTTTTTATTTTTTTTACTTTTGCATCCAATGATTTTTTATGTTATTTTTTATGATGTGTAATTTACAGATAATTGGGCCAGAGAATTACGAGTATGGGCTCCGTCCTTAGTTGTTCTTTTATACTTTGGTATGGCTAATGAGAGGGAATATTTACGAAGAGAGCTATTGAGTAGAAAACGGACATGCAATATAATTGTTACAACGTAAGTCAGAACTAATCACAAAATAACAATTTTATTTCCTCCATGGCATGAATAAACATGAATGTGCTATGGATCCAGTCACATTGCAACCAGGCCAGTATAACTATACTACTGAACTAAAGAGATATTCTACTAAACCAGCTATAGAAAAGAAAAATGTAGATGATTATTTAATAAGTATGCCTTTTGACCTAAAAAAATATTGTACGAGCTGTGGCAATGTATTGTACAATTTGAAGACTTGTACAATATAATGCCACAGGGAGTACTGTACAATATTGTTTTCCAGTGTTTCCAAAATTAGGCATAAAATAATTTAGTTACAGTTCTCAAAAAATAAAGTAGGTCAGCTAAGGCCAATAAGTTAGCTTCAGAATATATCAATTGACAATTTTGTTAGGCTAGGCTTACCTAGTGTTTTAGAGTTGACAGGGCTGGCCTACTATAGGTATAGCACAAGATTCCTGAAAAAAAACATCCAAACTCAAAATAATATTAAAGCATGTAACAAAGTTAGATCTGCCTATGCTGTACCAGTCCGAGTCTGAAAATTTGACATCTTTCTACTTTCTGCCTAGGAAATAACTTGACTATGACATAGAATTACTGTATGCTATGTAAAATCCATGCACTAATTCGATTATTTTAAACACAATAAACAGTTCATTCAACTGAAAAGAAAACTACTGTAGTGAATTGAAGGCATGGTTGACCAATCAGGTTCGTCGAAACATCATCAGTTGCAGAATATTGACTCCTGCCCTATGCAGACAATTGTAAACTAACTGCGGTATACCAATATTATTCAGAGCTAAAATATACACAATTGAGTCATAGGCTAGTGTTCTTGGAAGCAGACTAATTTTGGTCCAGAATTAAATTCAGATTAATTCTAGGATTAACTAAAAAATGATATTCCTTTATTGAAGGTGACTAACTAGAGTTGAGACCTATTCCTGGATTTCTTTGTTTGAGCCTGAAGGCTCATAGGGCTGGAGCTTAATTCCACTTTCAGTAACGTGAAGCATATGAGATGCTAGTCCATCACATGTTACTTCCCAGCAATTTGCCGGTACCCATTGTACAGCTGGGTAGACTGAAGCAATGTGAGTAAAGTGCCTTGCCCGAACACACAAGCAACTGGCGTGTCTCGAACCACCGACCTCTTGATTGGGAATCTTGAAACCACAACTGCTGCGCCAACTGCTCCCACTTAATCCCTGGATTAAAGAATTCTATTTTAATCAATTGAGGAGGCGAGTTTATGGATAGTCCCTGACCAACTAGTGTTGTTCTAAAGTTTAAGTCCTGAACTAACCTTTGAGAATACCAGCCATAATGTTTAGTATTTCACCATCCAATCTGAGATATTCAAGTTGTATATATCATAATCTCTCCTATGTTCATTGTTCCTTAGGGGATATAATAACTGCCATCCTAAACCTCATGAATAATCATGTTTTGTGTTTAATGCCTATCTTTTTTAGGTATAACATATGCATCAGTAGTGGTGATGATCGGGCTTTGTTTCGCAAGTTACCAATCCAGTATGCAGTTTTTGATGAGGCACATTTTTTGAAAAATATGACAACTCAGAGATATGTAAACCTAATGAAGATAAAGGTATGTACTATACTTTATTATAGTTTTCAATGTCTCATTTATAACAACCTTACTTTAGCAAACGTCGATCAGTGGTATTGAAGTTGTATAATAAAATCATACCAAAATGGATATGCTTCTGTGGGATGTGATGGAATACAGACATTGTTAAACTACCACCCCTTTACACAGTAATGCTATTTTGCAGATGTTAACAGCTTGTAACAAGTTTTAACCAGATTTGAGAAAGTGTGACAGCAAAATTATGTAAAATGTGTAAAGCTTTTACAACAGAAACTGAGAAGGCATTCGTAAAATTTTGTAATGAAATTGAAGGTTTTAACAAGCGCCCTCATTTTACGGTGGTACAGAATGATGGGATGTTCCATTTAACTTTGCTCTACCTTGTTGAATATAGAAGCATAGGCTTGCCTAGGTGAGATTGAGAATGTTACTACTGGACTGTCCAGTAAGTTTTGTGCTGTATAAAACAATTGATAGTTTGTTTTTCAAGCAATGGTACACAATATTCAATGGTATTGTTTTTTAATTAGGCAGGTTTGACTGTATTTATTTTATGTACTAATGACCACAAGCTGCTGCTTTATTATAGTTCCCCACTTCAATTTTATGTACTATTGTTATGTTTTATTGTATGTGTAGCGATGCTATATTAATTTAGTTTAATTTTATGTTCTTTTATTAATATAAAAATGCATATTATCTATTAGTGGTACAGATATCCCCAATAGTAATATTATAATATAGGTGAAATGTTAGCTGAAGCCTCCACATACCACATTCTGAATTAATTAAGAGTGTACTAACACTCCTAACTTTGATTTTGATGGAAACAAGTCCATTAATGGGTTTTGTGGTGGGGTTTCAGGAAGTTCACTGTCTCCTTGCATAAGGAAGTTCACTGTCCCCTTGGATACAACATCAATTTGAATAGAAGAGTCAGATTAAGATTCAGATGAGAGTAGAGCATTAAGTGTAAGCAGTTGTGATCACATAAAGTTGTTTTGCAGTGAGATCCTGTATTTTCATCGATTTTTGTATCAGAATCGTATTAAGAACCTGGGTTGGAGAAGAAATTAATTATTATCATATTTAAATATTTTTAGTATAATAGCTACATATGTTTTTGTGAAATAATGAATTTGTGGCAGAGTCCAACCAAATGAGACATAAGTCGCAAATGCTAGTTTTTTTTCACAATAGGCAGAAATTTAAAAATGGTCAATTTTTCAAATTTTATTTTATTTCAAAAACTAAACAGTTCATACATTCAACTTGCATACTAAAATAACAATTTTCAGATATATGATCAAAAATTGTTTATAAAATGCAATTAAAAATGACCTTGCCTAGTCAATGTATAATGATAAACAATTTTAAAGTGCAGTTTTCTCAAAAGTAATACATTTGAAGTCTTCAATCTGCGATTGTTCATAACTTCGCAAGGAAACATCCTTTGAAACTGATTTTTTTTTTGGCATAAAAGGTCATAATCTGATGTAAAAAACTCAATTTTCAATTTTCCGACTTATGTCTCATTTGGCTTGGCCCTGCCACATTTGAATTTGAAATATTTAATGAGGTGAAGGATGGGATGTTCTATTCAACTCGGTCTACCTCATTGAGGAGAACATCCCACCTTTCACCTCATTAAATATTCTGTAGCATATGAAAATAAAACTATACTATTATGGCAATCTAATATTTTTGTTTTAATCAATAGGCAAAAAACCGATTGCTACTGACGGGAACACCACTTCAAAATAACCTGTTGGAGTTGATCTCTCTGCTCAGCTTTAGTATGCCAACTCTATTCATGTGTAAAACAATGCACCTTCAAAGGATATTTTGTATGAAGGTAACTAAAGTTTTTATCAGAAATATCGTTGTCGTCATCATCATATTATCATCATTATCATCATTATCGTCGTCGTCATCATCATCATGTCACCATCATTATTATTGTCATTATAGGACAAGTAAAGCTATCATTTGTTTTCATTAAATGTTGCTATTATTTTTAGCATTCATCATCATAAACCAATGCATGTATATAGATATTTCAAATAAAATAGTGTACTTCTTGTAATTTATCAATCTATGTTGCTGAAAAATGGCCATAATATATTTTCTATTTGCAGAAACTAAAACGAGAAAATGAAATAGGCACATTTGAAAAAGAAAGAATTGCTCATGCAAAGCAGATAATGCAACCTTTCGTACTGAGAAGGATAAAAGCTGATGTAAGTTTTAATACCCATATACTGTTAGGTCCTAAAGCCCTTAATTTTTGTGGTCTTTCAGGGCCGTAGCCAGAGTTGAAAAACAGACGAGGCGAAGTCAGGGAGCCACGTAGGATTCCAGGCACTGGAACCTTCTGTTGGAGGTCAGAGGGCGAGACCCCTTAAAAAGCCAAATTTTGAAAATTTCAGATGAGGCGACTGCCTCGTCTGCCTCATGCTGGTTTTGGCACTGTCTTTACATGAACAGCTTGTGAAAATCGAAAAAATGTTGTGATCCATTGTATTTATGCAATACTGTGAATGGTAATTTATGTAAGAGTAGATTGTACAATGGGGTAAATTAAAAGATTTTCTTGTGCTTTTTTATATTTATCTATTTTATTTGAGGATTAATGTATAATTAAATAAACACATTTGAAAATTTGTCATTAAACTTAATATCAAGCTTCCCCTCAAATGAATTAATATTTTTAATGTAGCCAGAGGTGGATTTAAAATTGGGGAGGTAGAGGTGGAGTTTCTTTCAATTGGAGTACACGTCAATTGAGTGACTCATCAACCAGCAAGGTTTCCTTTACCCTAATAGTAATCCTCTGCAATTATATTACATTTTTAAATATAAGAATATTAAATATTCTAACATAAAATATTTCTTGCTCTGAAAATTGCTAGTATAGTAATGTGTTTAAATACAGTGTATTTAATGTTAAATATTTCAAAGTTTAAAATTTTCTTACTCTAATAATGAAATTTTTTATGTAATTAGGTACTATCTCAATTACCCAAGAAGATTGTGAGAATAGAGTTGTGCAAACTAGAGCCAAAACAGGAGAAATTAAATGATGAACTAAAGGCAAGACTGTCTAAAAGTTTAACAAGTGGGCCAGACTCTAAACTATGTACAACCAATATAAAAGGTGCCATGATGCAGCTACGTAAAATGGCCAATCATCCTCTACTACACCGTGTCCACTACACAGATGAAATACTAAAAGAAATGTCACAAATAATGCTTGAGGTAAGATTTGAACTGTGAAAAATGAACCTTTACTGTACTTGGTTTTACTTATATTATTTATTTCAACTTCATGAACATTATATACAACCTCATACATAGATTCCAGTCATCTGATTGGTCAAACAGCACATGATAATTCAAACCAATCAAATTCCCAGGGAAAAAGTGACTATCACATATGGGATAGTACTTTTTTCCCTCATGATAGTAACTTTTTCCCTCGTGATAGTGACTTTTTTCCCCATCGCGATGTCATTTTTTAGTCCCACCAAATGAGGCTTTTTGTTTTGGTAATTGCAACCTCTTATCCTATCTTACACTTTCAGAACATTCGTTTTTAAATGGCAGGCACAGCCTAGGCGTAAATCTGTTAAACAAAAAGATACAATTGTACAACAATGATTTTTTATCAGTGGGCTAGGGGCCTAAGCCTCATCATCTAAATGTAAGAACTCTTTACATTGGATTTACAGTAGAACCTCTGCTTTAAGTACCCCAATTTTACGGACCCTGGATTTTACATATGCCTCATAAAAACAATGATGTCATCAACGTTTGGATTTTTAAGTTTGATTCACCATGCAATGAATATTGTATGTTTAATCCACCATATATTTTTTGGATTTTTCTTAGCATGAAACTCATCATGGCATACTTTTATATTGTTTAGTTATGCTGTAGAGTGAAAGGGTGAGTTAATTTGAACTGACTTGGGTTTTACAGACCCTATGTTTTACATACCCCTTTTGGTCCCATACCGTATGTAAAATAGAGGTTTAACTGTACTTAGTCTAGGCTAACGTAATTAAATATATAAATTAAACCAAATTGTATCAGTAATATAATAATAATTTAAAGTTTATTTACAAATGATTTTAAACTAAAATCTAATTTTATCTGTGTTGCTAATTTCATGCTCCAGGTTTTGGGCAAAAACTGTCTTTTAGTTGGTTTTTATTTTTGGTGAAAACATGAATAATTTTATGTATTTAGCTAAAAAGTCAAGAGTATATTTAAATGAAATAAAATGAGAATAATTTAAAAATGCTGACCCTGATTTTAATGTTTGAAGGCTTAACTAACATTTTTGTTGCCTGACTGACACAAAATCTGTTTTTGTTTCCTTTTTATATTTTAGTACTTCCCGAATTTTGTCTAAATACTTTAAAGTATCATGAAAATGTAGAATAAATGGCAACCCAAAATTTGACCAAAAACAAAAATGAAGGCAATTTAATGACCATACCCTGATTTTAAAGTACCCTTTCACTGCTGGGTGTTAATCCCACCTGTGTGCGACATATTTGAATGGAAAATAGGTGATATTTTAAATGTCAAAAAAAAAAAAACACTAAACGATATTATTTCAAAATTATTTTTGTGTGTTAGGGTGGGCAAGATGTTGGTCTATTGTGGGAGGGGAAAAATTGGTAATTTGCATAATGATGATGTCACATGACGTCATGGCATCCATTTTCATTCAATTTTTCATCAAATCTGTGAAAAAAATACTTTTTCTCAAAAAAATGTTTATTAGATACATCTTTTACACTAGGTCATAATGCAGGCACATACTATGAATAAAACTATCAAAAGTTTGAACGATTTTCGTCATTTTATAACAAATTGTGCCCAGATACACTTTTTTGGTAAAATCATGAAAAAACATGAATTTTTCATAAACATTATAGGGGGCGCATATTCTGGGGAATGCATTTTATTTTTAAATTGGAAATTTGTCGTGGATAGTATAAAAACTAAAGAGGGCGTGTTTAGCAATAGCCTTATAATGACAATTTATCATACCCCCGGTAGTACCGGGGGCAGGCCGTTTGACGACATTTTATTACCCTGGTTGTACCGGGGGCACGCAGTGAAAGGGTTAAGGCCTAATAACAACTTTTTGTTGCCCAACTGACAAAATCATTTTTAGTATTTCCAGATTTTTGTCAAAATCCTTAAAAGTATCATGAAAATTGTAGAAAAAAATGCATTCCAAAATTTGATTTAAAAAAATGAAAAAGTAAAGTTAATGACCATACAGTAACAGGTGGCTGAATTTTTGTTAGGCCTTACGAAAAATAGTTTTATACTGTAGTTTACTTTTTCTTAAATTCTTGCAGGATGATGGACATAAAGAAGCCAACCCAACATTCATCTTTGAGGATATGAGTGTAATGTATGACTTTGAGATCCACCACTTATGCCATGTATATCCAGTATTAAAGCCTTTTAGACTTCCTATTGAAAAAATTATTGCATCAGGGAAACTAATAGTTCTTGATGAACTATTACCAGAAATGAAGACAAAGGTAAATATCATTAACAATGGTTAAAACATTTATTTGCATTATATCTGTAATACAGATCAGTCAGTCATATACATTATTGAATTTATTTAGCAATTTTAAAAAGATCAAAAGCGCTTTATTAGCCTGTCTCACAGGCCTTGTGGTTGGGTTTATTCACTTTTATTGCTTGATTCTTTTTAAAGTGCTATTTACATCCCATACTCGCTTATTTTAGTTTGGCCATAAAGCCTGTTAAAACGATTCATGCACGACCATTCGCACCCAAAATATGGGTGCGAATGGTCATGCTTGAATGAATGTTAAAATCATGTGATACCATTGCATCACACTAATGCTACGAAGGCCTTCCGTAGGCTTGAGTCTACCCTTGGAGAAAAGAAAATCTCTAGGCCTAGACAATGTGATGGATGATTGCAAAGAACTGAGTTTTTTATATGAATAGGATAAAATTACATTTGTGAGAAAACTTTTCAGGTATAGTTTGTTGTTTGGTAGTCTCTCAAGTGGTGCTTAGGCTTTTAGATCGTTCAATCGGAAAGGAAGCATTTTGGTTGGTTGATCTTACTGTAAACATTTCTTTCGATTCTCAAACATGGCAAATACGGAGGGACAAAATACTGATTAAAAATTATATGACTTATTGTGGTCGTCGTTTGCGGCGCTACATACATTAATAAAAACGACCATACAGAAGCGGCTTGGGGCAAGTCTAGCGCTTTATATGAACACCGATCTCATGAAAAGGTGTATTCAGAAGCATCATTTTGTAATGGTTTAAATTATATTACCCCCTTAAAAAATATAATAAATTATTTACTGTAGATGATTGTAGATCTTCCTTGAAACTACCATAAACAATCTTGATTACCCTCCTATCATTAGCCATGTTCATACAGAATTTTAAAGTGCTTATCTAATGTGACTTTCTTTAGCATGTTAATAGTCTACAACAGTTATCTTAAAAATCACCTAGTGTTACATAACAGTAATTTAACTACATAAAAGTTATCCCTTGTCAGCACCTAACTGTACATGTCTACACTTGTGTCATCTTGCCTACAGTTTATCAGAAATATGTTTAACAGAGAAAAAAGATAATTGAGTTTAACTAAAAAGCACCTTAGTAGCTGGGTTCACACTCAGAATTTATCGTGATATTCATTATCATGATGTTCTATGTGAACCCGCCAGGAAGCTATTA